>PVKU01007883.1:0-80932 GCA_004027475.1 Anoura caudifer
GGGCAAAGGACTTGAATAGACACTTCTACAAGGAGGACATACAGAAGATCCAGAAACACATGAAAAGATGCTCGATATCGCTAGCTATCAGAGAGATGCAAATTAAAACCACAATGAGATACCACCTCACACCAGTCAGAATGGCCATCATAAACAAAGCAACAAACAGCAAGTGTTGGAGAGGTTGTGGAGAAAAGGGACCCTAATGCACCATTAGTGGGATTACAGACTGGTACAACCACTATGGAAAGTAGTATGGAATTTTCTACGAAAACTAAAAATGTATCTGCCTTTTGACCCAGCAATCCCACTGCTAGGATTATATCCTAAGAACCCTGAAACACCAATGCAAAAGAACCTATGCACCCCAATGTTCATAGCAGCACAATTTACAATAGCCAAGTGTTGGAAAGAACCTAGGTGCCCATTAGTAAATGAATGGATCAAGAAACTATGGTACATTTACACAATGGAATTCTATGCAGTAGAAAGAAAGAAGGAGCTCCTACACTTTGCAACAGCGTGAATGGAACTGGATAGCATTATGCTAAGTGAAATAAGCCAGGTAGTGAGGGACAAATACCATATGGTCTCACCTTTAACAGGAACCTAATTAACAAAAGAAACAAACAAGCATAATATAACCAAAGACACTGAAATTGAGAAGGGGTTGATAGTCACCAGAGGGGAGAGGGGAGGGAATTTCAGGGGGAAAGGGGAAGGGTTTAGAGCAATAAGTTTAAAAGACACATGGACAAAACTAGGTCAGTTGATATGGGAGGGTGATGGGGAGGGCTAAGGCAGTGGGCTGGGATGGGAGTAAAAGACAAAACTGTAGAAGAACAACAATTAAAGTTTTTAAAAATGGTTTTTAATTTGAAAAAAATAAAAAAGGACATATGGTGACTGGATGGATGACAAGAGAAGACCCTATAAGAAACTCACTTCAGATGAAGAGGCACAGAAAGCAGGATTTCAGGATGGTGACAGAATAGGTAGAAACTACATTCACCTCCTTCCATGACCAAACTGGAATTACAACTAAATTAAAGTTCACCCTGAATAATCAACTGAAGAATAGCCAAAGCACAATCTTATAACCATGGATTTACAGAGTAAACTACATTGAACTTGTAGGAAGTCTGGAGACACGAAAAAAGCTGTGTCTGCTTCCATGGCATTCAGCTGAGTTCTGGAGGGTTACCTCAACTGTAGGAGGTTCCCCTTCAGACATATGAGGCCTAAACTCCAAGCTGGGCTCTGCAGTCCAGAGCACCAGAGCCAGGAAGAGACAACCACATAACATATAGCTTTGAAAAGTAGTGGGGTTATTGTTTGCTAGGGTGAGATGGAGATCCCTAGAGATATAGGCACCCTCTTGAAGGGCCAATACACAAAATTTCACTGACAGTCACTCAGCCTGGGCTCTGACAGAAGAAGAGCAAAGTGGACTAGAGTTGCCTGAGGAGAGTCTGATGTTTGTGGCTCTAGGGGAGGGAGATGGGAGGGACAGCCATCCAGATCCCTGTACTGCAGAGGCCATCTTTCTTGTGTCAAGCACTCCCCTCTGTGTGGTATCAGCCTAGAGGGAAGCAATTGCCCCACCCCCTGGACTCTCTCTTGCCCCAACCTGTTGAGCTCAGGCCCTGCCAGAAAGTCATCTGCCTTGGTCAAGGTGTAGAGGTCTGGGAAAACTCAAAAGGTGACAGTGACTTGGTTTTGGGGTGAGGGCCCTTCCCCCCAGTTTCCCATTAACCTGACTGGTGCTTCTGTCTCATGGGAGATCTTAAAGAGCCACCCTCCTGGCTTCTGGCAGACCCAAATCCTGGGCCTCAGAGGTACCACCTGCCTGACTTCTAGTGGGTTTGCATTGATGAGGTTGGGGGGAAATCTGGGACAGACTGAGTCATTTGGCTCTTTGGCAGGGACCACACACACTACCTTCCTTGAAGCCTGAATGGCACCTTCCGTCACAGATGATCCACTAGCCTCATTCTCCCAACTCTGCCAGAACCTCTCAGTGATAGCCTAACAGGCAGCCAGCATGTTGAGGCAGGCAGAAATAGACTCATTGGGGTGACTTAATACTTTTGTTTACTTGCCCTTAAACCCAGTGCTGGAAAAAGACAGCCTTGGCACACAGCTTGGTCCTTCCCCCATGCACTTATGCCTACCAGAGGCAGCCACAAATTGTGGATTGCTTGTAGCTCCAAACATGTTGCTGAGGGCTAGGCAAAGACAGCGTCTGATATTGGTCTGAACCAGAGTCCCTCCCAAGAAGCCCAGAAGCAACAGATCCAGTGACCAGCTTCAGATGACATTAGAGCAGGATTCAATAAGCTTCACAAACAATATATCTAATGTTACATCTCAGCAGTCACAAAACTATGCTGAGGCAAATTCTGCTTCATGTGGTGAGCACCTGCACAGCAGCTTGCACACTGTGGGTCAGGTTGAGCCTCACAGTCAGCCAGCATGAGGATCAAACCCATATATAAATAGGCCAATAGCAATAACGACTCAATTACAAAAGGATGGCCCATGTAACCCACACAAGGAGCATTCCTAGAGCACCCAGCTCAGTTCATCAAGGAGACTGTGCCACTGGGTCCCACAAGACACCTACTACATAAGGCCATGCCATGAATACTGGGAGTCATAGCAGATCTATATAATACATAGACATAGCATGAGGCAGCAAAAATGGCAAGACAAAAAAATAGGGCTTAAATGAAAGAATGGGAGAGTTCTCTAGAAAAGGAGCTGAGTGAAATGGAGACAAGCAATTTACTGGGTATAGAGTTCAAATAATGTTATAAGGATGTTCAAGGAACATATTGAAAATCACAACAGCATGAAAATGTAAAAAACACCAGTCAGAAATTTAAAATACAATATATGACATAAAAAATACACTGGAAGGCTCTGGCTGGCATGGCTCAGTTGGTTAGGTATTTTACTGCAAAGCAAAAAGTCACTGGATTGATTCCAGGTCAAGGCACATGCCTGGGTTGCAGGCCAAGTCTCCAGTTTTGACATGTGCAATAGGTGAAAGATCAATGTTTTTCTCTCACATTGAACTTTCTCTCCCTCTTTTTCTCCCTCCTTTCCCTTTTCTCTAAATAAATACATTTCTAAAATTCTTTAAAAAATACACTCAAAGAAATAAATAGTAGGTTGGATGAAGCAGAGGATCAAATCACTGTTTGAAAAAGAAAGTGGAATACATACCCAATAAGAAGCAAAAAGAAAAAAGAATTAAAAAGAATGAAGATAGTTTAAGGGATCTTTGGGACAACATATAGTATAACAATATCTACATTACAGGGGTACCAGAAGAAGAGAGAGAGAAAGGAATTGAGAACCTCATTGAAGAAAGACTGAAAATGTTTTTTAACCTTGTGAAGGTTAAAAGAGAAAGCTAAAAAGGTTTGTTAACACCAAACCAGTATTAGGAAAAATGTTAAAGGATGTGCTTTAAGAAGTAAAAGAAAAATAAAAAAGAAAAAATCCAAAGGAACATAGTAAAAAGAATAAAAAGGCAATAAATACATACCTACCAATAATCATTTTAAATATAAATAATTTAAATGCTCCAAACAAAAGACATAGGGATAGCTAAATGGGTAAGAAAGCAAGAGCCATATATATATATGCTGTCTACAAGAGAACCACTTCACAACAAAAGATATACACAAATGAAAAGTAAATGGGTGGGAAATTGTAAATTCTGGGCAAGATGGAGGTGTATATAGATACACTTTGCCTCCTCACAGAACAAAAGAAGGACAACATAAAATTTAAAAATGAAAAACAACAGGAACTGCAAGAAAAATTGAACTGAATGGAATTCTGACAAACAAGGAGTTAAAGAAGAAATATTCATCCAGACTTGTAGGAGGGGTGGAGATGGGCAGCGGAGGTGGAGAGGATGCTCAGCAAGGCAGCATCTGGAGGACCAGGTGGGTAAGGTGGTAGCTGACAGTACCATATTTGCATGCAAATAAACTGGGAGGAACAACTGGCAAGTCAGACAGACTGTGCAACACAGTGTTCCAGTGCAGGAAAAGAAAGCCTGAAAACCTCTGACTGAAAAAACATGTGGGGGTTGTGGTGGTGGGAGAAACTCTCAGCCTCACAGGAGAGCTTACTGAAGAGACCCAAAGGGTTCTAGAATGTACACAAACCCACCCACCTGGGAATCAGCACCAGAAGGTCCCAATTTGCTTGTGGATAGTGGCAGAAGTGACTAAAACCTGGCAGAGAGATGAACAAGCAGCACTGTTCCCTCTTGGACACCTCCCCCACATACAGCACCACAATACAGTGATGTGGGTTGCCCCACCCTGACAAATACCTAAAGTCCTGCCCTTTATGACATAACAAGTGTGCCGAGAAAAAAAAAAAAAGGCCCAAATGAAAGAACAGGTCAAAGCTCCAGAAAAAATACAACTAAGTAATGAAGAGATAGTCAAACTATCAGTTGCACAGTTCAAATACCAGTAATCAGGTTGCTCACAGGATTTGTGGAGTATGGTCACAAAATAGAGGAAAAAAATGAAGGCTATGAAAAGTGAAATAAAGGAAAATGTGCAGGGAACCAACAGTTATGGGAAAGAAACCAGGACTCAGATCAACAGTTTGGACCAGAAGAAAGAAATGAACATTCAACTAGAACAGAATGAATAGACAAGAATTCAAAGAAATGAGGAGAGCTGAGGAACCTGCAGGACAACTTTAAATTCTCCAACATCCAAATCATAAGGGTGCCAGGAAAAGAAGAAGAGCAAGAAATTGAAAATTTATTTGAACGAATAATGAAGGAGAACTTCCTCAATCTGGCAAAGGAAATAGATTTCCAGGAAGCTCAGAGAGTCCCAAAGAAGTTGGACCCAAGGAAGCACACACCAAGGCACATCATAATTACATTAGCCAAGATTAAAGATAAGGAGAGAATCTTAAAAGCAGCAAGAGAAAAGGAGACAGTTACCTACAAAGGAGTTCCCATTAGAGTATCAGCTGATTTCTCAAAAGAAACCTTGTAGGCAAGGAGGGGCTGGAAAGAAGTATTCAAAGTCATGAAATGACTACATGAAAGCACCTATATTCAAAATTATTCTATCCAGCAAAGCTATCATTTAGAATGAAAGGGCAGATAAAATGCCTCCCAGAAAAGGTAATGCTAAAGGAGTTCATCATTACCAAGCCCTTATTATATGAAATGTTAAAGGGACTTATCTAAGAAAAAGAAGATGATCAAAACTATGAACAGTAAAATGTCAACAAACTCCCAACTTTCAACAAGTGAACCTAAGAAAACTAAAACAAAAACAAACTAAGCAAACAAGTAGAGGAGGAACAGATTACAGAAATGGAGATTACATGGAAGGTTATCAGCAGGGAGGGGTATGGGGAAAGATAGGGGGAAAGGTACAGGGAATAAGAAACATAAATGGTAAGTACAAAATAGGGGGAGTTTAAGAATAGTATAGGAAATGTAGAAGCCAAAGAACTTATATGGACTTGAACTAGGCAGGGAGTGGGGGGATTCTGGTGGAAGGGGGTATGCACGTGGATGGGAATAAAGCAGAGAAAAAAATGGGACTTCTGTAACAGCACAATCAATAAAATATACTTAAAAAACAAAGACTCCCTGGAAAAAAAGAATTACAAATAGGACTTCTGGCTAAGGTGGAGGCATAGGTAGACATGCTTTGACTCCTTGCACAACCGTAAGAAGGATCACAACTACCCTAAAACAAACAACAACCAGGAAATCAAAATATATAGAAGTCCAACAATTGAGGATTTAAAAAAGAAATATGCATCCAGATGGGTTGGAGCTGGGGAGCTGGGATGGAGTGGAAGTGAGGTGGTGGTGGAGAGGTTGCAGTGGCAAGGCAGTGGAGGCTTGGCTGATGGAACAGGCAGTCCCACACTCACATGTGGTGAATGAAAACCAAGAGGAATGCCTGGGGAGTGAATGATCCCAGCCCCAGGTCAGACCATACAGTCCAGGGTTCCAATTCTAGGTATTAAAGCCTCACAATGTCTGGTTGTGAAAACCAGTGGTTGTTGGGGTAGCAGGAGGAACTGATGGTCTCCCCTAAGAGTGCCTAAAGGGCTATCCCAATCCTAGAATGTACACAAACCCACCCATTCTGGGAACCAGCATTAGGACAACAGCTAGAGAGGCTCCAGTTGCATACAGGAAGTGGGTGAAGTGACTGGAAATAGGGCCAGCGCCAAACAAGTGGCATTGTTCCCTTTCTGACCCCTCCCCCACATACAACATCACAAAGTGGTGAAGTGGCTTGCCCTCCCTGGTGAATACCTAAGGCTCCACCCCTTTTATCATAAAGATGAGCCAAAACAGGGAGACAAAGCAGCTCTATGTAATACACAGAAACAAACGCAGAGAAAGTGCTAAATTGAGGTGACAAAGAGATATGGCCCAAATGAAAGAACAGATCAAAACTCCAGAAAACAACTAAGCAAAAATAGAGTAGCCAACCCATTAGATGCAGATTTCAATACACTGGCAATAAGGATGCTCAGAGAACTCTCTGAATACAGCAAATGCATAAGAGAAGAAGTGAAAGACATACCATATGATCTCATCTATAAGTGGAGTCCAATCAACAAAACAAATAATCAAGCAAATGTAACTAGAGATATTGAAATAAAGAACAAACTGACAGTAAGCAGAGGGGAGGGGAAGAGGGATAATGGGGGGAAATTAGGGGAAGGGCCATCAAGGAACATGTATAAAGGACACCTGGACAAAGCCAAAGGGGGTTAGGATTGAGGGTAACAGGTAGGGGTGGGTAAGGTGGGGGAAAGTGGTGGTGGGAAAATGGAGACAACTGTATTTGAACAACAATAAAAATGATTAAAAATACAATACTATAAAAAAAGAAATAGGCAGTCAACCAGTTCAAAATGAAGAAACAAGAATTTTAAAAAGTGAGGAAGGAAAAAGAAGACTGTGGGACATCTCCAAAAGTGCCAAAATCCAAATCATAGGGATAAAGGAAGAAGAGAAAGAGCAAGAAATTGGAAACTTATTTGAAGAAATAACAAAAGAAAATCTCCCTAATTTGATGAAGGAAATAGACATAGAAATCCTGGAAGTATAGAGAGTCCCAAAAAGTTGGACCCAAAGAGGACCACACCAAAACATATTATAATTAAATTGTCAAAGATTAAAGATAAGAAGAGAATCTTAAAAGCAACAAGAGAAAAGAAGAGTCACATACAAAAGAATTTCCCTAAGACTATCTGCTGATTTCTCAAAAGAAACTTTGCAGGCTGGAAGGGACTTGCAATAAATATTCAATGATGAAGAGCAAGAAACTACAACCAAGATTACTCTATCCAGCAAAGCTATCCTTTAGAATGGAAGGGCTGATGAAGTGTTTCCCAGACAAGGTAAAGCTAAAGGAGTTCATCATCACCAAGCCCTTATTATATGAAATGTTAAAGGGACTTATCTAAGAAAAAGAAGATCAAAGATATGAATAGTAAAATGACAACAAACTCACAACTATCAACAACCGAATCTAAAAAACCAAAACCCAAAACAAAGCAAACAATTGGAACAGGAACAGAATCATACAAATGGAGGTCACATGGAGGATAACCAGTGGGAAGGGGTAGAGGAGAAAATGTGGAAAAGGTACAGGGAATAAGAAGCAGAAATGGTAGGTTCAAAATAGACAGAGGTAGGTTAAGAATAGTATGGGAAATGTACGACCTATGGACATGAACTAAGGGGTGGAATGCTGGTGAGAAGGGCATTGCAAGGTGGAGAGGAATAAGGGGGAGAAAAAATAGGACAGCTGTAATAGCATAATCAATAAAATATATTTTTCAAAAATTTAATGTGAAATACAGAGCTTCACAGACAAAAAAAAAAAAAAAAAAAAAAAAAAAAAAAAAAAAAAAAAAAAAAAAAAAAAAAAAAAAAAAAAAAAAAAAAAAAAAAAAAAAAAAAAAAAAAAAAAAAAAAAAAAAAAAAAAAAAAAAAAAAAAAAAAAAAAAAAAAAAAAAAAAAAAAAAAAAAAAAAAAAAAAAAAAAAATGGAGTAAAGGAGCTTATTACCACCAGATCAGCACTGCAAGAAATTTTAAAAGGACTGCTGTAAGAACAAAGGGAGAGAGATTGGAACATAGTTAAAAAGAAAAAAAATGGCAATAAATAAGTATTCATTAATAAAAAAATCTTAAATGTAAATGGATCAAATGCTACAATCAAAAGACATAGGGTAGCCGAATGGATAAAAATCATGACCTTTATATATACTTTCTACAGGAGACCTACCTCAGAACAAAAGATTTATATAGGTGAAAGTGAAGGGCTGGGGAAAATTTTCCCTGTAAATGAAGATGAAAAAATAGCCAGGGTATATCTGACAAAATAGATTTCAAAACAAAAGGTATAATAAGAAACAACAAAGGTCACTACCTAATACAAAGGGATTGATTCAACAAGAGGCTCTAAGTTTTGTAAATATATATGCCACAATACAGAGCACATAAATATATAGAGAAAAATCTTGATGGACTTTAGGAAAAAGATTGAAAGGAATACAATGATACTAGCAGATTTTAACACCACATTGTCCAAAATTGATAGATTTTCCAGACAAAAAAAATCAACACGGAAAGAGTGACCTTAAATGACATACTAGATTGAATGGATTTAATTAATATTTACAAAACATTTCATCCTAAAGCAGGAGAATATACATCCTTCTCAAGTGCATAAGGATAATTCTCAAAGATAGACCACATGGTAGGACACACAATATGTCTTAAAAAATTCAAGAAGATTGAAATCATATCTAGCATATTCTTAGATCACAATGGCATGAAACTAGAAATAAACCTCAATAAAAAACCTCAAAAACATTCAAACACATGGGGGCTAAATATCAAGTTATTAAATAATGAATGGGTTATCAATGAGATCAAGGAAGAAATAAAAAATTACCTAGAAACAAATGAAAATGAACAAGCAACAACCCAAAATCTATGGGCCTCAGTGCAAACAGTTCTGAGAGGGAAGTTCATAGCATTATAGGTCTATCTCAAAAAGCAAGAAAAATCTCAAATAAACAATCTTATCCTAAACCTAAAAAAACTAACAACAACAACAGCAACAAACTAAGCCTAGATTGAGTAGAAGGAAGGAAATAATGAGGATCAGAGTGGAAAAAATGACAGAGACTAAAATGTCAATTCAAGAGACCTATGAATCCAGGAACTGGTTCTTTGGAAAAGTAAACAAAATTAATGAACCTTAATCCAGACTCATTAAAAAACAGAGGATTCAACTTCTGGCCAAGATGGAGGTGTAGCTAGATACACTGTGCCTCCTCTTACAACCAAAATTAAGGACAACAAAAATTTAGAACAAAAAAATCCAGAACAGATAGAAAATTGAATTATATGGAAGCCCAACAATGATTCACCCAGACCGGTAAGAGGGGCAGAGTCGGTGGCCAGTGGAGAGGGATTGCAGCAAGAAAAAGCAGTGTCTAGTGGTCTTGGACATGCAGGTGGCGGTTGGCAAACCCCAGGCACACAGGTAGTGGTTACTGGGCGCAGGGAGGCAATGAGCAGACCAAGCAAGGCACACAAGATGGCTGACCACGGTCACATATTTGCTTGCAGATAAACCAGGCAAAAATGGGTAGCGAGACAGACTGTGCAACCTAGGGCCCCGGTGCCAGGAAATAAAGCCTAAAAGCACTGGTTGAAAACACTTGTGGGAGTTGAAGTGCCGGGAGAGACTCCCAGCCTCACAGGAGAGTTTGTTGGAGAGAGCCACAGGGTCCTAGAATGTACACAAGTCTACCCACATGGAAATGAGCACCAGAAGGGCCCAATTTGCTTGGGGAAAGTAGCAGAAGAGACTGGAATTTGAGAGAGAGCAGAGCAAGAGCCATTGTTCCCTCTTGGACCCTGCCCCCACATACAGTGTCAAAACCAAGAGACTGGGCTGCCCCACCCTGGGAAACACCTAAGGCTCTGCCCTTCACTACATAACAGCTGCAAGCAGACACACACACACACACACACACACACACACACACACACACACACAAATGGCTCAAATGGGAGAACAGATCAAAGCCCCAGAGCCAATATATCTAAGCAACCAAGAGATAGCCAACCTATCAGATGCACAGTTCAAAGCCCTGGTTATCAGGATGCTCACAGAATTGGTTGATTTTGGTTGCAAATTAGATGAACAAATGAAGGGTACAATAAGTGAAATGAAGGAAAACACACAGGGAACCAATAGTGATGGGAGGAAAACTGCAATTCAAATCAATGGAGTGGACCACAAGGAAGAAAGAAACAGAAAAGAATGAAGAAACAAGGATTCAAAAAAGTGAGGAGAGACTTAGGTACCTCCAGCACATCTTTAAACATCCCAACATTCAAATTATAGGGGTCCAAGAAGGGGAAGAGGAAGAGCAACAAGTGGAAAACTTACATGAACAAATAATAAAGGAGAACTTCCCCAATCTGACAAAGGAAATAGACTTCCAGGAAGTCCAGTAAGCTCAGAGAGTCCCAAAGAAGTTGGACCCGTGGAGGAACACACCAAGGCACATCATAATTACATTAGCCAATATTAAAATGAAGGAGGGAATTCTAGAAGCAGCAAGGGATAAGGGGACAGTCACTTACAAAGGAGTTCCCATCAGATTGTCAGCTGATTTCTCAAAAGAGACCTTCCAGGCAAGAAGGGGCTAGAAAGAAATATTCCAAGTCATGAAAGTCAAGGACCTACATCCAAGATTGCTCTATCCAGCGAAGCTGTCATTTAGAATGGAAGGGAAAATAAAGTGCTTCTCAGATAAGGTCAAGTTAAAGGAGTTCATCATCACCAAGCCCTTGTTATATGATATGTTAAAGGGACTTATCTAAGAAAAAGAAGATAAAAAGTATGAACAGTAAAAAGACAGCAAACTCACAGATATTAACAACCACACCTAAAACAAAAGCAAACTAAGCAAACCACTAGAACAGGAGCAGAAACACAGAAAAGGAGATCACATGGAGGGCTAGCAACAGGTGAGTGGGAGGAGGAGAGAAGGGGAAAGGTACAGAGAACAAGTAGCATGGACAGTGGGTAGAAAATAGACAGGGGGAGGGCAAGAATAGTGTGGGAAAAGTGGAGGCTAAAGAACTTATGACACATGACATGAACTAAAGGTGGGGAATGTGGGTGGGAGGGGATGTGCAGGGTGGAGGGGAATGATGGGGGAGAAATGGGACAACTGTAATAGCATAATCAATAAAATATACTAAAAAACAGAGGACTCAAATAAATAAAATTATACATGAAAGGGGAGATATAAAAGACTAATATCATGGAAATATAGAAGATTGTAAGAAAATACTATGAACAACTATATGCCAAGAAATTGGACAATCTCAAATAAATCAATAAATTTCTAGGACAACTTTCCAAAACTGAATCAGGGAGAATCAGGGAATGTGAATAGATCAATTACACCTAATAAAATTGAAGCAGTAATCAAAAACCTCCCAGCAAACAAATATCCTGGACTGGATGGCTTTGTATGTGAATTTTACCAATCATTCAAAGAAGAACTAACTCCTATCCTTCTCAAACTATTAAAAAAAATTCAAGAAGGAAGACTTCCAACCTCTTTTTATGAGGCCAGTGTTATTCTAATTCCAAAATCAGATGAAGGCATAACAAAGAAAGAAAATTATAGGCCAATATCCCTGAAGAACATATATGCCAAATTTCTCAATGAAATATTAGCCAACCAGATTCAGCAATACATTAAAAAGATCAAGTGGGATGTATCCAGGGATGCAAGGTTTGTATAATATTCACAAATCAGTAAACGTGATACATCACATAAACAAAATGAAAAAATCACATGATCATACCAATAGATGTAGAAAAAACTTTTGATAAATTTCAGCACCAATTTATATTAGTTTTTTTAATTTAAAAAAGTTTTTGGCCTTTCTTTATAGTGGTTCAAGTACATTTGTCTCCATTTTTACTCCACCATGACTTCCACCCCACCCATCACCACCTCTCAACCTTGAACCTACTTCTCTTGGCTTTGTCCATGTGTCCTTCATACATGTTCCTTAATGGCATCCCAATATCCCCTATTATCCCTTTCCCTCCTCTCTGATTACTGTCAGATTGTTCTTAATTTCAATGTCTCTGGTTGTATTTTGCTTGCTTGTTTGTTTTATTGATTAGGTTCCTGTTAAAGGTGAGACCACAAGGTATTTGTCTTTCATCACCTGGCTTATTTTGCTTAGCATAAGCTCTCCAGTTCCATCCATGCTGTTGCAAAGGGTAGGAGCTCCTTCTTTCTTTCTGCTGTGTAGTATTCCATTGTGTAAATGTACCACAGTTTTTTGATCCATTCATTTACTGATGGGCACTTAGGTTGCTTCCAACACTTGGCTATTGTAAACTGTGCTGCTATGAACATTAGGACACATAGCTTCTTTTGAATTGGTGTTTCAGTGTTCTTAGGATAAAATCCCAGCAGTGGATTTGCCAGATCAAAAGACAGTTTCATTTTTAGTTTTTTGAGGAAATTCCATGCTATTTTCCACAGTGGCAGCACCAGTCTTCATTCTCACCAACAGTGCACTAGGGTTCCCTTTTCTCCACATCCTCTCCAACATTTGTTGCTTGTTGATTTGTTTCTGATGGCCATTCTGACCATTGTGAAGTTTCATCACATTGTTGTTTTAGTCTACATCTCTTTGATGGCTAGTGATGGTGAGAATCTTTTCATATGTCCCTGGGTCCTCTATATGTCCTCCTTGGAGAAATGTCTGTTCAAGTCCTTTGCCCATTTTTAATTTTTTTTTTTTGTCTTCCTGGAGTGTTGTCATGTGAGTTCTTTATATATTTGGGAGATCAAACCCTTGTTCAAGGTATCATTGGCAAATACATTTTCCCATATGGTTGTTTACCTTTTCATTTTACTGCTGTTTTCTTTAGCCATGCAGAAGCTTTTTTATTTTGATTGGGTCCTATTTGTTTAGAATTAACATCATTAAAATGTCCATACTATCCAAAGCAATCTATAGATTCAATGCAATTTTTATTAAAACACCAATGTCATATTTTAAAGGTCTAGAACAAATATTTCAAAAAATTATATGAAATCAAATAAGACCCCAAATAGCCTTAGCAATCTTGAGAAAGAACAAAGTTTGAGGTATCACAATACCTGATATTATACTACAGTATAAGGCCGCTGTAATCAAAGCAGCCTGGTACTGGCATAAGAACATTTCTATGGGTCAGTGAAACCGAACACAGGGCTCACAAATAAACCTATACCTTGATGGTCAATTAATATTTGACAAAGGAGGGAAAAGCATACAATGGAGTAAAGACAGTCTCTTCAATAAATAGTGTTGAGAAAACTGGAGAGATACATGCAGAAATATGAAACTACACCACCAGCTTCTGGTTGGTTGCACCAGAATAAAATAAAAATGGGTAAAGACTTAATTGTAAGTTGCAATTCCATAAAAATCTTAGAGGAAAACCTAGACAGTAAAATTTCAGAAATATTACATAGCAAGATGTCTACTGATATATATTCTAGGGCAAGGGAATCAAAGGAAAAAATAAACAATTGGGACTATATCAAATTAAAAAGCTTCTGTACTGTGAAAGAAACCATCATCAAAATGAAAAGGAAACCCACTGTATGGGCAAACATATTTGCCAATTGTACATCTGATAAGAGTTTAATTTCCTAAATATATAAAGAATTTTTATGACAACATCAGGAAGACAAACAGTCTGGTTGCAAAATGTGCAAAGGACCTGAAAAAACACTTCTCCAAGGAGGACATACTGATGGTGAATAGACATTTGAAAGGATGTTCATCACCACTAATCATCAGAGAGATCCAAATTAAAACCACAATGAGATATCACCTTACACCTCCAGAATGGGTATCATCAATAAATTAGCAATAAGTGCTGGTGAGGATGTGAAGACAAGGAAACTCTAGTACATTGTTGATGGGAATGCAGATTGATGTAGCCACTGTGGAAAACATTGTGGAGTTTCCTCAGAAGTTAAATATGGAACTGCCTTTTGACTCAGTGATGCTACATGTGATGATATATTATAAAAATCCCAAAACAACAATTCAAAAGAATGTATACACCATTGTTTATAAGAGCATTATTTACAATAGCCAAGTTCTGGAAACAGCCTAAGTGGCCATCAGTAGAGTAGTGGATAAAAAAACTAGTACATTTACATGATGGAATACTATGCAGCAATGAAAAATAAGAAGCTCTTACCTTTTGTGGCAGCATGGATGGAACTGGAGACTATTGTGCAATGTGAAACAAATAGTCAGTGAAAGACAAATACCATATGATTTCACTTATATGTGGAATGTAATGAACAAAATGAACTAATGAGCAAAATAGAATCAGAGACATAGAAACATAAAAGAGACTGACAACTGTAAGAGGGGAGAGAAGTAATGGGAACTGGTTGAAAGATTGTGAAGGGACTAGCCAAATAACACATATCTGACAAAGAATGAAAATAACATACATTCATGACACATGGACAAGTGGACAACAATGTTGGTATTGCCTGAGGGAGCTGAGAGGCATTGGATGGAGGGAAGCAAAATGGGAAAACTGTGACAACTGCAATAGCAAAAACATAAAATACTTATTAAAAAATTGAGACCCCATTTTCCCTGTTACTCTCTCCAATGGGTAGCCAATTGCCAGATATGTAACTGAGAGTGTGCTAGGTCATGAGCTCCCAGCTGACTACATGTACATGAAAAGGCTCAGTGAGCCTACAAACACCAGAAATACTCAGCTGAGCAAAATGAAAGCTTGTTATTTCAGCTGTTAATTTTGGGGAAGTTAACTGATTCAGTGTAGCAGGAGAGTATGGGCAACTGGGCCAGAGCAGTAATTAGGATAGCTTCACTTAGAAATCTTCCATGGTGACTAGTTTATCATGGTGTCCCTGAAATAAAATACACAGGCAGCCTAGTAAGCCTTACTTGATCTGCAGTGCCTCATATTTTGAGTTGTCATATTTTCATTTTGTTGCCCAAATAATTTCTATTTTACCTTTTATTTTTTTTTAATTATATTTTGTTGATTATACTATTACAGTTGTCCTAATTTTTCCCCATTTGCCCCACTCTTCCCAGTAACCCCATTCCTTCGGGTAATCTCCACACCATTGTTCATGTCCTTCTTGAGCTTTGACTGCTGTTGGAAGGTCAATGGGAGGGATTTACCCAGGCCAGTCAGTTGCAAGCACTGACTGTGACCACTTACCACCAACCTATGCCCTCTGAGGAGGATCAGCTGTGCAGAGGCAGAGTGGTGGTGCTATGATATGGTTTGTAGCTGTCTTCTGGGTGTACAGGCTCTGATGTTTCCTAGATGGTGCAGGCCAATGTCAGCTCCCACATGTGTTCTGCCCATGGCCACCCTGCATAAGCTATAAAGCAATTTGAAATGGCTGCTACCTGTTGTCTTAGAGAATCTCAGCAAAGCCAAGCCAAGAATCTAGGCTTACTAGTGAGGCCTGGAGCCACTTAGCAAGAAGTACAGGGGCTGGTGACTCTCTAAGGCCAGGTTTTGCTTGTTTTAGAGGATTTGGGAAGTTGTATAGCATGAATCAAGGCCAACCATTGATATGCAAAAGTCACAGTTATCAGCTTGGGTGGACTGGTAAATTGGGTGTGTTAGAGTCTCCAGAGATCTCCAGGGTGGAGCAAACAGTGTTAGCCAAGCTGAGATTCTAGTCTCAGATATGGTACCTGCCTGCCAGCCCTGTGGCTCTGTGGGGAAAGGGCTCTGAAAAGGGAGACTGGCTTCTGCTCACCTTTATGTCTAAGAGAAAGCTGTCCCAGGGCACCCGCCTTGATGCCAGATATTTCAGTTCCTCCCTGTGTGCCACTGGTACCTTTCAAGCTGCTACCCCCATGATAGAGCTCAGAGGGAGTGAGCCTAAGTTCTTATGTGGGTTCTTTAAGGAGAATTGCTTGGTTCTCCAGGCTTTTCTTCCACCAACTCAATTTTGCCTGGTTTTTCAGCCAGAAGTTATGAGGACTTGTCTTCCTGGATATGGAACCCTCAGCTGAGAGGCCTGGTGTGGGGCTGGGACTCCAGGTTCTCAAGATATCCCTCCCAAATTTTTATCCACCACATGTGGGTGTGGGCCCAGCCCATTATATGTCTCCACCCCTCCTACCTGTCTGGATGAATGTGGTTTCTTTAATTCCATAGTTGTCAGACTTCTACTCAACTTGATTTCTGATGGTCTTGAGTGATTGTTGTAATATAGATTAGTTGTAATTTTGATGTGGAATGTGAAGAGGTGAGCCATGTTTATCTATGCAGCCACCTTGGCCTGAAGTCTGATTAGCTTACTTCCTAAATGATTAGTCCACTCACATATTTATCTTCATATTCATTGTTAACCACTACAGTGTGAACTTTCATCAATGGCATATTGTTCCAGACAACCTGTCCTCTTAGAATCACTAGAAAATATGGATTAAATACTTAAAAACCATGTCTTTGAAGAACTGCCATGGCAATGAGGGATGCAGGACTAAGATATGGGAGATAGGGGGCACCCAGAGAGGTGTACCTGGCATTTGGCACCATTTCTCTCTCAAAGCAATAAGTGATTCTGAAAGTCTGAAAAGTTAAGAAGTAAACTGATCTCTCAACAAATTTTAGCCTGGAGAAATGAAAATTAGAGTTCAGATACATTCAAGGAAAAGGAGCCTTAATAAACTCCCCAGGTTCAGACATCAAAGGGTCACACTTTGGAACTAAAGATGAACTAGAAGGTTCCACTTCTTGTATGATAGCAGGAGAGCTCCAGAGACCCACCCCCCAGCAAAGTGGTGAAAATTATTTTAACACAACCAGTTAAAGCATCTGGAGTTGATCCTAAGGGCATATAGCACATGAAAATAATGTTTATTCAAGAAAACATACTAAAAATCAGTAATAGTCTGTGTTTTTTAAAAGACCCCCTTTTCTCCATCTATCTCCTAACTCAATGAGACTGAAACTACATACCAGATTGATATCGCAAAGAATATAGGCCTTCCTCTCTCCTGCTCCCAGTTAAAGGTCTTTCTTCTCAGAAGGGGCTTCAGATTTTCTCATCCTGCCCTTAGATACCTGTTTACAGGCTAAATTCTGGCCAAATGCAGATAAGAAGTAGGAGTCCCTTTTTCTTCTCAACTTCCACCTATAGGAAAAACACTCTAGGGTATGTCACCACTGAGAATACTGGGTTCCCTATTGTCCTTTCACCAGCTTGTGGGATGGGGGATCCACATTAGAATGGAAATCCAATGAAACCTGGGGTTGCTGTTACTTCCCTGCACTGAGTGCTTAGCACCTAAAAATGGGGTGACATCAGGGAAAATCATGCGATTGTTTCCACCCAAAACACTAGAGCCATTGCTTAAAGATTTTGTCTACAGAAAGAAGCAGAACATAAAACAGAAAACTCCAAACTCTTTCCAAAGGAACTGATGTTATTTGCAACAGAATTTGGAGGAATTCAGGTTCTAGCCAAGATGGAGGCATAGGTAGAAATGCTTCACTTCCTCGTACAACCAAAAGAAGGATAACCAATCTAAAAACAATAAACAACCAGAAGTGCCAGAAAATCAAACTGCACAAAACTTCAACAACCAAGGGATTAAAGAAACATTCACACATACTAGTAGGAGGGGCGGAGATGGGAGATGGACCGCTGAGTGAAGAGGATGCACTGAAATGTGGCTGACCATGCAGGTGAGACAGGGCTGGCTGAACAGGAAATTAAAGACTCAAAGCTAGCTCTAAACTACTGCAGGGTGGCCACAGTAGGAGAAACTCCCAGTCTCACATGAGAGTTCATTAGAAAGTGGGGCCCTGGCTGGTGTAGCTCAGTGGATTGAGCACGGGCCTGTGAACGAAAGGATCGCGGTTCAATTCCCAGTCAGGGCACATGCCTGGGTTGCAGGCCAGTTCCCAGCAGGGGACCCACAGGAGGCAGCCACACATTGATGTTTTTCTCCTTTACTCCTTCCCCTCCCCTCTAAAAAAGATAAAATAAATAAAATCTTTTAAAAAATTCTCAAAAAAAAAAGAAAAGAAAGAAAGTGGGGCTAGAATAGAGCAAGTGAGTGGCATTGTTCCCTCTCTGACACTTCCCCTACAGACAGCTCCACAAACCAGCAACATGGGTTGCCTGGTCCTAGTGGATACCTAAGGCCATGCCCCTTACAATATAACAGGTGTGCCAAGACAAAGAAATATGGCCCAAATGAGAGAAGAGATCAAAGCTCCAGAAAAACTGCTAAGCAACAAGAAGATAGCCAACCTATCTGATGCAGAGTTCAAAACACTGGTAATCAGGATGCTCACAGAACTGATTGAACTAGGTCCCAAAATGAAGGAAGAAATGAAGGCTACCTAAAGTGTGATGTGGACCCTGGCTCATGGGGTCTGCCATTGTGGATGAGATACGAGACAAATTCACATGGACTACCGAGTCCTGTGGAGGAAAAGGGATGGCACGGCCACTCTCTCAAAAGGAGAGCACCCCATGCCCTTACCCTGGCAGACTTTTATTGGGTCTAATTTGCACAGGAATACAGGTAAAGTTCATTCATCATTGTCAGGCAGTAAGGATCAAACAATAGATAGCATACAAGAACTACGAGGGCCTATTCTGAGTCAGGGTCTGTTAGCCAAAGGGCTACAAAACTTTGGGAAATAAACTCATTTCCTGCTCATACCCTTATCATTTAATTGAGAGTATTATTAGCAAAGCAGTTTTCACAGGATTTTATGCATTCTTTCTTAGACCTGATCACCTGGGGAACCTGCCCTTTCCAGCACAGAGCTGCACCACCCTCTATCATTGTTTCAGGCTTAAGTCAGGCAGAGTAAGCAAGGCAGCCAAGAGATAAGAAGACTTCTCTCAGACAGAATAAGGACTCAGGCTATGTCAGGATAGCTGAGGAGCGAGGGCCCATCACCCCCTTTTGCTGTAGCCCCCCAAGTCCTTCCTTGGGGCCTGCACATGATCATTCCTGGCTTAGGTCATTCCCTCCTTGGGGAATCTTACCAGTCATTGACTGACTGATCAAGCATTGGGGGCCAGTTATGGATGAAGCAAAAGGAGCAGAAGTGGTGCTCCTGCCAGGGGGATAAGCCTTGTCTCCTAGTGGCTTATGGTCCGAAGGTCGCTCACTCAGCCTTAGGCATGGGTGGGGGGTGGTTACAGCTTCTGAAACCAGGCAGGGCAGTTCCCAACAAAAGTGAAATAAAGAATTATATACAGGGAACCAACAGTGAAGAGAAGGAAACTGGGACTCAACTCAACAATTTGGAACAAAAGGAACAAATAAACATCCAACCAGAACAGAATGAAGAAACAAGAATTCAAAACAAATGAGGAGAGGCTTAGGAACCTCTGGGACAACTTTAAATATTCCAACATCAGAATCATAGAGATGCCAGAAGGAGAAGAGAAAGACCAAGACATAGAAAACTTATTTGAACAAATAATGAAGGAAAACTCCCTCAATCTGGTGAAGGAAATAGACTTCCAGGAGGCTCAGGAATCCCAGAGAGTCCCAATGAAATTGGACCCAAGGAGGAACACACCAAGGCACATCATCATGTTGCCCAAGATTAAAGATAAAGAATCTTAAAAGCAGCAAAAGGAAAGGAAGGAATTACCTACAAAGGAGTTCCCATAAGACTATCAGCTGATTTCCCAAAAGGAATCTTACAGGCAAGGAAGGGCTGGAAAGGAGTATTTGAAGTCATGAAAGGCAAGGAACTACATCCAAGATTACTCTATCCAGCAAAGCTTTCATTTAGAATGGAAGAGCAGATAAAGTGCTTCCCAGATAAGGTCAAGTTAAAGGTCTTCATCATTACCAAGCCCTTATTATATGAAATGTTAAAGGGATTTATTTAAGAAGTAGAAAATAAAAAACTATGAACAGTAAAAATGACAATAAACTCATCAGTATCAACAACTGAACCTAAAAAACAACACAAACTGAGCAAACAAATAGAACAGGAACAGAACCAGAGAAATGTAGATCACATGGAGGGTTTTCAGCGGGGAGGGGGAGGGAAAAAATGAGGGGGAAAGGTGCAGGGAATAAGAAGCATAATTGGCAGGCATAAGACAGATGGGGAGAGGCTAAGAATGGTTTAAGAAACAGAAATCAAACAACTTATATGTACAATCTATGACCATGAACTAAGGGGGGCGGGGATGCTGGAGAATTGGGGAGTGCAGGACAGAGAGGGAATACAGGAGAGAAAAAATGGGAAAACTGTAATAGCATAATCAATAAAATATACTTAAAAAAATTTAGAGGAATTCAGCCAAAAAGAATTCTCAAAAACAGTGGACACTCTAGTGAAAGTCAACTGGTGGAGCTTAGAGATTAATTGGAGATATAGAGTAAACTGAAAGCTTGCTAATTTGCTGCAGAGAACCAGGGAAAGAGACAGCTGTGAGGAGTCCTTTTGTGATCAAAACCAATTTCAAACACTGACCTTGGGAAGTATCTGTGCAAGTAAGGCCATTTATAGAATCAGAGAGAACACAGTCCACATAAGATTGCCTCATTTCTGCCACCAGTTGCAAGTCTGAGGATCCCCCAATCACCCTGAGTTATGATAATTCACTAGAAAGATTCTCAGAACTCACTGAAGCCTGTTATACTAACAGTTATAGTTTATTACAGGGAAAGGATACAGATTAAGATCAATCAAAGAAAAAGGCACATAGAACATAGTTTAGGAAATGTACCAAAGTGGGGCATTTATTGTTCTGTCCTTTTAGAGTTGGGATATATTACTTTCCTGGCATTGATGTGTGATGACACATATGGAATAATAGCAACTATGGAAGCTCACCTGAACCTTGGTATCAAGAGTTTTTATAGGTTCTCTACTACATAGGCATGATTGATTAATTATCAACGTGGTTGATCCTAGTTTCTAGCTCAACTGATACTGCTGACCTAAAGCCTCCACTCTGAATCACATTGTTGGTCTTTCAAATGTGGCCAGCCTCTGCCTGAAAGTGCAGGAAGCCTCCACACTAAATCACAGTTAGACTATCCAGTGTGCACAAAGTCCCCCCAGGCAAACAAAGATATCAGGCATAACATTTTCAAGGACTTAGAAATTACCTCCCAGAAGTTGAGGACAAAGGCCATACATATTTTGGGGCAAGGTTAAATTCTTCATTACACACTACCACCTTCAAAGGAGCCTGATTTTGATTTGATTCATTTATGGAACAATTTACGCCCGATGAAATTGTTGAAAACAATAGAGCATTCAACCTTAATTATCAAAATGTAAAAGCTAGATAGAGTCAGGGAAAGAAACAAAAAAAAAAAAATGAGATCTGCCTAAATCTTTCCTTTTCCTGGCCACTGTGGGCATACCCAAGGTTGCAACATGTAAGGAACAAAATTAATGTGGCAATGAGAAATGGCTCAACCAATATAATTTAGCCAGTTTCTAAAAGTAAGCAGGCAAATAATATCAAGCCTGGGTTAGTAGGGGCAACTGTACCCAGAGTTGCTACATTATCTAAAATGAGAAATTTCCAACAAAAAATTATGAGACATGTGAAGAAATAGAAAAGTTTGATTCACACACCATCAAAAAGGAAGGCATAGAAACTACCTGCAAAAGGTATCAGATGCTAGATTTAAGAAAGCCTTCAAAAGAGTCATCATAAATATGTTTACAGAGGAAAACCATGTTTAAAGAAGTAAAGGGGATGTGAGGGCGATCTGGCTGCGACATCTGTCATCCCATTGATTGCCAGGGCTGATTTGGCTCATCAGGCTGCCTAGGCAGGCAGGTGTCCCCTTTCTCCCTCACTGATCCATGTGCGTCCTTCCGAAGCTGTGTGCTTGGTTGAAGAGGACGACCTTCCCAAGTAGAGGAAAGAACCGGTCTTCGGTCAAGGGTATACAAGTAGCTGTGCTCCCCTGCTAGAACCTCCAAACAAGCTCTTAAGTAAAGGAATGTATAATGACAATGTTTCATCAAATAGAGAATAAAATAAAGAGAAATATAAACAGAACAAATTTTAAAAATAAACAAATTCTGGAACATGAAATTACAATAACTAGAATGGAAAAAATTTATGAGAGGGGCTCAATAATAGATTTGAAATGGCAAAAAAAGAACTAGGAGATTATGCAATCCATTGAACAAAGAGGGAAAAAACAAAGGAAAAGAAACAGTCTCAGAGGAACCATCAAGCACACCAACATACACACAATGAATAACAGAAAAAGAGGAGAAAAAAGGAGCAGAAAAAAAATATTTGAAGAAGCAACAGTTGTAAACCTCTCATTTTTATTGGAAAAGTATTAACCTGCACATCTAGAAAGCTAACCAAATTTGAAGTATGATACTTAAAAGAGATCTACAACCAGATACATGATAATAAAAATGTTGAAAGTCAAAGACAAGGAGAGAGTCTTGAAAGCAGCAAGAGAAAAATGACTTATCACTTACAACAGCACCTCAATAAGGTTATTATCTGACTTCCCATAATGTTACAGAACAGACTGGGGAGGGGGCTGAGTGATATGAAAGACTCCTCCTTTTTCTCTAGGGGTTCCTCTCCCATACTAGGTTCACTTTGCCTGCCACCAGAGGAAAGACATCTCTCAGTGCCAAAGATTGGTGAAAAGGAAAGGAATTGTTATTTATTTAAAAGTTATACAGACTAAAGTTCTTTAGAATATCCACAAATGCACACAGTCCTTCCTTCTCCCTCTGACTGGTTTGGGGTACCATATCTCAGCAAAGAAGTAGAAGCCAATGATTCAGGCTCCTGGCACCAGCCACATGGCAAAAAGGGAGCACTTCCAAAGCTGAGTGGTCCTGACTCTCACCCAAGCCGTGTGGTCCCAATGGGATGCCCAAGGCTTGTGGTTCCCCAAAAGATGTCACACCTGGGTTTAAATCCCAGCACCAATCTTCCTCTGCAGCCTTATTTCCAGCTCCTCCCACAATTGGCCACAGCTGCCAGCATTCCAGGCAGGTGTGGCCCTGTGGTGTGGAGCCAATTATCTTCAAGCTCTTTTGGACCCAATTACAAACCACTATTTGGGGCCCCCCTCTTAGCTGCACGCTGTTACAATAAGACAAGGGATACCAGAAGTTAGTGGGATAACATATTCAAAAAGATCAAAGAAAAAAAGCTATCAAAGAAGAGTCCTATATCTAGCAAAGCTATCTTTGAAAATAAAGTGAAGGAAAAAAATTCTTAGACAATAAAAGCAGAGAATTTGTTGCCAGCAGACCTACCTTGCAAGAACTTCTAAAAGGAGTTGTTCAGGCTGAAAGCAAGTTACCCCAGACAGTATTTCAAATTCACACAAAAACCAAAGATCACTGGTAAAAATAATTATGTAATTATTAAAGTATAAATGAACATTTCTTTTTTCTTGTCTGATTTAAAGAGCAATTACATAAAACAATATGTATATAATGTATTCTACGGTCTACACCACATTGAAATATATTTGTTAGTAACAGTAAAAAGCAGCCCTGTCTGGGTGGCTTAGTTGGTTGGAGCATTGTTCCATACACCAAGATGTTACCAGTTTGATTCTTGGTCACAGTATATACCTAGACTGCAGGTTCGATCTGTTGTTGGGGTTTGTGTGCGAGAAAACAAATTGATGTTTTTCTCTCATATCAATATTTCTCTCTCTCTTATTCTATAAAACCAATGAACATATTTTTGGATAAGGATTTATTTTTTAAAATAATGACAAATAAGAGATGGGTAAAGCAAGGTTGTATTTCAACTAAGGCAGTTACCCTAGATGGTAACTTTATTCCTCAAGAATAAGAGAATCATAAATGATAAATAGGAAGACTAATACAACTAAACCTATAAATATATACTTATTCTTCTTTCTTCTCAGTTTCCTTTGGAGATATGAAATTATATAAAGTAATCATTATAACATGTAATGTTGGGTTTAGAACGTTTATGGATATTTTATATATATATATATATAACAACACCCCTAAAAAAAGAAGAAAAGAAGTAGAGTTATATAAAAAACATTTTTATATCTCACTGAAATTAAATTAGTATAAATCTGAAGCTGATGATAAGTTCTAAGCAACAATTAAGGAAATATCTCAAAAAGATAAGGTGAAAACATCACTACAGTAATTTAAATGCTACCTTAGAAAATACTCAACTAAAAAAAGCAGTGAAGAAAGAAGAATAAAAAGATGGAAGACACATAGAAAAACAAAATGTAAAGTGGTAGATGTAATACAGTTATATCAATAGTAACATTAAATATGAATGAATAAATCCAGTAAAAGGCAGGGTTTGTCAGAATAAATTAAAAACAAGCTCCAATTATGTACTGGCTACTGGAAGCACAATTTAGATCCAAAGATACAAATAAATTGAAAATAAAATGATAAAAAAGATATATCATGCAACAACAACCACAAGAAATCTGGACTGGTTATATGAATATTCAACAAAATGGAATTTAAAACAAAAAAAGTTCATAGAGATAGAAAGAAATATTTTATAATAATAAAAGAGTTGATTCATCCGGAAGATATAACAATTATAAATGTATGTGCATAAAAACGGAGTATCACAATACATGAAGCAGAAACAAATGGAAATAAAAGAAGATATAAACAATTCAACAAAAATGGTTAGAAATTTTAACAACCCACTATCAATAATGAATAAAACAAGAAGGCAGAAGATAAACAAAAAACCAAGAAGATTTGAACAACACTATAAATCAACTAGGGCTAACAGACATCTATAGAATATTCCTTCCATTATAGTAGAATATACATTCTTCTCAAATGTTCATGGAATATTCTCTGGGAGAGACCATATACTAGGCCATAAAACAAATTTAAATACATTTAAAAAGATATAAGTAATCCAGAGTAAGTTATCTGGCTACAGTGGAATAAAGTTAGAAATCAAAAACAGAAATTAGGGTTCCAGCCACGATGGAGGCATAGGTAGAAACCCTTCACTTCCTTGAACAACCAAAAGGAGGATAACAACCAATCTAAAATCAATAAACAACCAAAAGTGCCAGAAAATCAAACTGCATGGACCTCTGACAACCAAGGAACTAAAGAAAAAAATCAACCAGAAAAACCAGACTGTAAGGTGGTGGACTGCAAGGGCCAGCTCAGAAAAACTGAGGCAAGGTGGCAGGTTCCACAGTTGGGGCTGACTTAAGGGGAGAACTGAGACTCAGAGTTGACTGTGGACTATGGTGGTTCTTGCAGTAGGAGAAACTCCCAGTCTCACAGGAGAGTTCATTGGAAAGTAGCCTAGAGCCAAGCAGGTGAGCTTCATTGTTCCCTCTCTGGCCCCTCCCCCTCAGGCAGTGCAGTAGCACAGCAAAGAGGGTTGCCCTACGTGTAAATACCTAAGACCCCATCCCCTAACAACCTATCAGCTGTGCTAAGACAAAGAAATATGGCCCAAATGAAAGAACAGAGCAAAGCCTCAGAAAGAGAACTAGGCAAGGAGGAGATCACCAGCCTATCTGATGGAGAATTTAAAACCCTGGTATTCAAAATGCTACAGAACTGATTGAGCTTTGTCACAAAATGAAAAAACAAATGAAAGATACCCAAAATAAAATAAAGCAAAATATGCAGGGAGCCAACAGTGACAGGAAGGAAACCAGGACTCAAAGCAACAATTTGGAACAAAAGGAAGAAATAAACATCCAACTGGATCAGAAAAAAGACACAAGAATCCAAAAAAAAAAAAAAAAAAAAAAAAAAAAAAAAAAAAAAAAAAAAAATGAAGAGAAGCTGAGGAATCTCTGGAACAACCTGAAATGTTCCAATTCAAATTGTAGGGGTGCCACAAAGAGAACAATAGCAAGAAATTGAAAAGTTATTTGAACAAATAATGAAGGAAAACTTCCCCAATCTGGTGAAGGATATAGACTTCCAGGAAGTTCAGGAAGCCCAGAGAGTCCCAAAGAAGCTGGACCCAAAGAAGAACAAACCAAGGCACATCATCAAGTTACCCAAGATTAAAGATAAAGAGAGAATCCTAAAAGCAGCAAGAGGAAGGGAGAGAGTTACCCACAAAGGAGTGGCCATAAGGGTATCAGCTGATTTCTCAAAAGAGACCTTGCAGGCAAGGAGGGGCTGGAAAGAAGTATTTGAAGTCATGGAAGGCAAGGACCTACATCCAAGATTACTCTATCTAGCAAAGCTTTCATTTAGAATGGAGGAGCAGATAAAGTTCTTCCCAGATAAAGTCAAGTTAAAGAAGTTCATCATCACCAAGCCATTATTATATAAAAAGTTAAAGGGACTTATCTAAGAAAAAGAAGATGAAAAATATAAACAGTGAAATGACAACAAACTCACAACTATCAACAAATGAACATGAACAAAAAGAAAAACAACAAAAACAAAAACTAAGCAAACAACCAGAACAGGAACTGAATCACAGAAATGCATATCACCTGGAGGGATTTCACTGGGGAGGGAAGAAGGGAGGAATGAGGGGAAAAGATACAGGGAAGAAGAAGCATAATTAGTAGGCATAAAATAGATGGGGAGAGATAAAAATGGTATAGGAAGCAGAGGACTCAAAGAACTTGTTTGTACAATCCATGGACATGAACTAAGAGGGAAGAATGCTGGAGGGCTGGGTGGGAGGGCAGAGGGGGGTAAAGGGGTAAAATTGGGAAAACTGTAATAGCATAATCAATTAAAATACTTTAAAAAAGAATTGAAATTCAATATGTATTCAATTTATATTCAATTATAAAACATGAGTTTTATAAAAACTCATGTGTTTGTGGTTAACCTATTTTTAGCAATGTTCTAAGATGGGGAAAGAATGGTCTTTTCAACAAATGATACTGACCAACTAGATAGCAATGTGCAGAAAAACTAACTCAAAATTAATCAATAACCCAAATATAAGATCTAAAATTATAAGACTATTAGAATAAGCATAGGGATCTATCTTAATAACCTTGGATTTGACAACAGAGTCTCAGATATGACACCAAATACATGAATAACAATCAGAAAGAAAAGCAGATATAGTGGAATTCATCAAAATTTAAAATTTTGTGCTTTAAAGGACATTATCAAAAAAGTAAATACATCTGAAATAATGGGAGACAATATTTGAAAACCATGTATCTGATAAGGGACTTGTATAGAGAATATATAAAAAACTTAGAACTTAATAATAAAAAGAAAAATAACCTTTAAAAATGGGCAAAATGTTTGAATAGGCATTTTTACAAAGAAGATATACAAATGTCCACTAAACATGAAAATATTATTGCTATCATTAGTTATCAGGGAAATGCAAATGAAAACTACAAGATACTACTTTTTTCCCCCAAAGCATGGCTATAATCAAAAAGTCAGATAATAATGTTGGTAAATTGGAACCCCCATACACTTCTGGTTTAAGTGTAAAATAGGGCAGTCACTTTCGAAAACAGTCTAGTAATTCTTCAAATGGCTAAACACAGAATTACTATATGACTCAGCAATACCACTCTTAGGTTCCTACTCAAGAAGTGAAAATACATGTTCACACAACTTGTACACAAATGTTTAGAAAAGTACTATTCATAATAGTCAGAAGGTAGAAATTACCCAATTATTTATGAATAATAAATAATAAATAAAATATGGTCGATCCATACAATGCAATACATATTAGCCAGACATAAAAAGGAAGTACTGATACCTTGCTCCAATGTTCATTATTGTCCCTGCTTGTCACAGTATGTTCCTAGCTCTGATTTTGTACCTGTCTGTTGTAACCATTTGTAGTTCTATCTCCCTGCTAGACCGAGTGCTCATTATATATATAACATATTAATTATTATATATTATATTATTAATATAATTTGTTATATATTAATAATATATACATGCCATATTATAATGCATTAACATATATCATGACATATATATGTAGAGGATGGTGTTTCATTTTTCTAATTTTTGTAATTTGTATTTTATTGTAGTTCTCAAAAATATTTGCTGCATGCATAAATTGATTCCGAATTTTTAGACAGGACCATCTGAAAGTAAAATAAATAAATAAATAAATAAAAATAAAAAAGGGAGTACTGATACATGTTGCAACAGATGAACCTGGAAAGCACTGTGCTAAGTGAAAGAAGGCAGTCACAAAGACCACATATAATATGGTTCCATTTATATAAAATGTCCAAATAGGCAAATATATACAGACAAAAAGAAAATTAGTGGTTGCTTATGGCTAGGGGAGGGATAGAGGTGATAAAATAAGTCATAGCTAAATAATATGAAGTTTCTAAAATTGACAACAGTAATGGTAGCCCATATCTGTGAATATTCTAAAAACTATCAAATTTTACACTTTGAATACATAAATTATAGAGTATGTGAATTAGTACTCAATTGAATTATTATGAAAACAAAACAAAAGTGAACTGATTATAGGCTATACGTCACAGGATTGATGCTTTGGTTTGAACATCTCCATAGTTGGATTTAGATGTTCTTGATTGTAACTGTTTCTAGCCTAGCATCTGTCCTAGAAAATGTCCTCTAGAAGCAAATGCAAATCCTTCCTTTTTTGTTGTTGTTGTCTTTCTTTTTTTAGGTATATTTTATTGATTATGCTATTACAGTTGTCCCATTTTTTCTCTCCTTAATCCTTCTCTGCCCTGTACCTTCCTCCCTCCCTCATTCCCCCACCTTAATTTGTGTGCATGGGTCCTACATGTAAGTTCTTTGACTTTTCCATTTCCTGTACTATTCTGATGCAGACACCGCCCGCAGTGTCCACGTCATTATGGATGAAATAAGACATTCACACAGACTACCAAGTCTGGTGGAGGAAATAGGACGACAGCATGGCTTTTCTCTCAAGGGGAGCAAAAGCCCGCGGCTTCTGCCATGACCACCTTTATTGGGCTTCCTCTCACAATACATGATGCACAATACTATGCACAGGTTCACTTTAGGGGTTTACCTTTTACAGACAACAAAGGAGATGATGCTGCTAATCACATCATAGAAGGACATTTGCAAATGAAAAGGGAAAAGTGGTTGAACAGGTTACATTGGTCCTTGCAAGGTTTAGCATGGATTTTACGAAGTTACAGTAAGCACTTGCTGTCTCAAATCAGGGTGAGGAGTTTTAGCAAAAGCAAGACTCAAAGTGGCCTAGGTACAAATGCAGGCCTGATTCCCCATGGGAGAACCTATCCTTGGGCATGGGTCCTGTGCATCTCTGAGTGGGAGCTGGGCCCACGCCAGGAAGAATGATCTCCCACACTATTCTTAACCTCCCCCTGTCTATTTTGTGCCTACCAATTATGCCTCTTATTCCCTGTACCATTTTGCCCCATTCTTCCCTACCCCTCCCTGCTGATAACTCCCCATGTGGTCTCCATTTCTGTGTTTCTGTTCCTGTTCTAGCTGTTTGCTCAGTTTTCTTTTTTTTTTTTGTTCAGTTGCTCATAGTTGTGAGTTTGTTATCATTTTTCTGTTTGTAGTTTTGATCTTCTTTTTTCCTTAGATAAGTCCCTTTAACATTTCATATAACAAGGGCTTGGTGAGGATGAACTCCTTTAACTTATCTGGGAAGCACTTTATCTTCACTTCCATTCTAAATGATAGCTTGGCTGGATAGAATAATCTAGGTTGTAGGCCCTTGCTTTTCATGTCTTTGAATACTTCTTTCCAGCCCCTTCTTGCCTGAAAGGTTTCTTTTGAGAAGTCAGCTGATAGTCTTATGGGAACTCCTTTGTTGGTAACCTTGTTCTTTTCTCTTGTTGTTTTTAAGATTTTCTACTTATCTTTAATCTTTGGCAATTTAATTATGATGTATCTTGGTGTGTCTCTCCTTGGGTCCAGCTTCTTTGGAACTCTGAGCTTCCTGGACTTCTTGGAAGTCTATTTCCTTCTCCTTCATTAGGGGAAGATCGGGGAAGTTCTCCTTCATTATTTGTTCAAGTAAGTTTTCAATTTTTTGTTCTTCCTCTTATCTTTCTGGCACCTCTATGATTTTTATGTTGGAACTTTTAAAATTGTCCCAGAGGTTCCTAAGCCTGTCATCATTTTTAAACGTATTTTTAAAATTATTGTTGTTTAATTACAGTTGTCTGCATTTTCTCCCCACCACTCCTCCCCCACCCCAGCCAAACCCACCTTCCTCCCTTTTCTCCATCCTTCCCTTTGGCTTTGTCCATGTGTCTTTTATACATGTTCCTTGACCACCCTCCCTAATTCCCAAACCCATTATCCTCTCCCACCTCCCCTCTGGTTACTTTCAGATTGTTCTTAATTTCAATGTCTCTGGTTATATTTTGCATGCTTTGTTTTGTTGGCTAGGTTCCAGTTAAAGGTAAGATCATATGGTATTTGTCCTTTATCACCTAGTTTATTTCACTTAGCATAATGCTCTCCAGATCCATCCAAACTCTAGCAAAGGGTAGGAGCTCTTTCCTTTTTTCTGCTGTGTAGTATTCCATCATGTAAATGTACCAGTTTTTTGATCTGCTCATTTACTGATGGGCACTTAGGTTGCTTCCAGCACTTGGCTATTGTAAATTGTGTTGCTATGAACATTGGGGTGCATAGGTTCTTTTGAATTGGTGTTTCAGGGTTCTTAGGATGTAATCCCAGCAATAGAATTGCTGGGTCAAAAGGCAGTTCCCTTTTTAGTTTTTTGAGGAAATTCCATACTATTTTTCACAGTGGCTGCACCAGTCTGCATTTCCACCAACAGTGCACCAGGGTTCCCTTTTCTCCACAACTTGTTTGTTGATTTCTTTATGATGGCCATTCTGATTAGTGTGAAGTGGTAGTTTATTCTTTTTAAAGCAACTATGAATAAGATTGTTTTCTTAATTTCCCTTTCTGATAGTTCATTATTGGCATAGAAAAATACAGCTGACTTCTGCATATTCATTTTGTATCCTGCTACTTGACTGAATTGTCCTAGAAGTTTCATGGTGGAACCTTTAAGGTTCTCTATGTACAGTATAATATCTTCTGCAAACAATGACAGTTTTACTTCTTTTCCATTTTGGATGCCTTTTATTTCTTCTTCTTGTCTGATTGCTGTGGCTTGGGTTTCCAGTATTATGTTAAATAAGAGAGGTAAAAGTGGACATCTCTGTCTTGTTCCCAATCTTAAGGGGAATGCTTGGAGTTTTTTTCTGGTGAGTATGATGCCAGCAGTGAGTTTATCATATATGGCCTTCATTATATTTAGGTATGTTTTCTCCATCCCCACTGTGCTGAGATTTTTTTATCATAAATGGATGTTGATTTTATCAAATGCTTGTTCTGAAGCTATTGATATGATACTGTAGTTTTTATTTTTTATTTTGTTTATGTGGTGAATCACATTTATTGATCTGTGAGTATTGTGCTAAACTTGCATCCCTAAAATAAACTCTACATGATCATAATGTATAATCTTTTTGATGTATTGCTGTATTTGATTCGCTAATATTTTGTTGATGGTCATTGCATCTATGTTCATCAGGGATATAGACCTATAATTTTCTTCCTTTGTAGTGCCCTTATCTGGTCTTGTTTTGTTTGTTTGTTTGTTTGTTTGTTTGTTTATTTTATTGTTCAAGTAGAGTTGTCTGCATTTTCACCCTAACACTACCTCCAATCCCAGCCATCTCCACCTCCTTTCCCTGATTCCACCCTGCCTTGGTTTTGTCTGTGGCAGACCCTTCTGCATGGCATGGGCCCAGCTCCCACTCAGAGATGCACAGGACCCATGCCCACAGATAAGTTCCCTCGTGGGTAATCATATTTGCAATATACCTAGGTTCTTTTGAGGCTTGCTCTTGGCTAAAATTCCTTCACCCTGCAAGTACCTTGTGGAGACCAGTGTAACTGGATTAACTACTTTTGCCTTTTCATTTGCTAATATCCTTTTTCTGTGATGTAATGAGGGGGGTTGCCTCCTTTGTTGTTAACCTGGGGATAGTGAAGGAGAACCATCTTAGAATGTGAGGAGAGATATAGAACAAAGACCTGTCATGGCAGAGGCTGCAGCTTTTGCTCCTCTTGAGAGAAAAGCCATGCTGTTGTCCTATTTCCTCCACCAGACTCGGTAGTTTGTGTGTATGTTTTATTTCATCCATAATGACGCGGACACTGCTGGCCAGTGTCCGCATCATTTGTCCATGTGTCTTTTATAGTTTTTCCTGGAAACTCTTACCCCTCCCCCCACTATTATCCCCTCCCACCTCCTCTCTGGTTACCATCATATTGTTCTTAATTTCAGTGTCTCTGATTATATTTTGCATGCTTGTTTGTTTTGTTGATTAGGTTCTACTTATAGGTGAGATCATATGGTATTTGTCTTTCACTTCCTGACTTATTTCACTTAGCATGATGCTCTCCAGTTCCATCCAAACTATAGCAAAGGGTAGGAGCTCCTTCTTTCTTTCTGCTGTGTAGTATTCCATTGTATAAATGTACACATGTGTAAATGGATCATAATTTTATGATCCATTCATTTACTAATGGGCACTTAGGTTGCTTCCAGCACTTGGCTGCTGTAAATTGTGTTGCTATGAACATTGGGGTGCATAGGTTCTTTTGAATTGGTGTTTCAGGGTTCTTAGGATATAATCCCAGCAATAGAATTGCTGGGTCAAAAGGCAGTTCCCTTTTTAGTTTTTTGAGGAAACTCCATACTATTTTTCACAGTGGCTGCACCAGTCTGCATTTTCACCAACAGTGCACCAGAGTTCCCTTTTCTTCACAACCTTGACAGCACTTGTTTGATTATTTGCTTATGCTGGCCATTCTGACTGGTGTGAAGTGGTATCTCATTGTGGTTTTAATTTGCATCTCTCTGATATCTAGCGATATTGAGCATGTTTCCATATGTTCTGGGCCCTTTGTATGTCCTCATTGGAGAAGTGTCTGTTTAGGTCATTTGCCCATTTTTTAATTGGGTTGTGTTCCTGGAGTGTAGTCATGTGATTTCTTTATATATTTTGAAGATCAAACCCTTGTCTGAGATATCATTGGCAAATATGTTTTCCTATATAGTTGGTTCTCTTTTCATTTTAATGCTGTTTTCTTTAGCCAGGCAGAAGCTTTTTATTTTGATGAGATCTCATTTGTTTATTGTTTCTTTTATGTCCTTTACTCTAGGGGACATATCAGTGAAAATATTGCTGTGTGGAATATCTGAGATTTTCTTCTAGGACTTTTATGGTGTCATGACTTATATTTAAGTCTTTTATTCACCTAGAATTTAGTTTTGTATATATTGTAAGTTGGTGCTTGAGTTTCTTTTTTTTTTGCATGTAGCTGTCCAACTCTCTCAACACCATTTGTTGAAGAGGCTATTTTTACTCTGTTTTATGCTTCTTCCCCCTTTGTCAAATATTGAGACTTGGGTTTATTTCTGGGCTCTCCATTCATTCTGTTCCATTGGTCTATGTGTCTGTTCTTATACCAGTACCAGGCTGTTTTGACTACAGTGTCCTTGTAACACAGTTTGATATCAAGTATTGTGATCCTTCCTACTTTGTTTTTCTTTTTCAAAACTACAGTGGCTATTCAGGGTCATTTGCAGTTCCATATAAATTTTTGAAATGTTTGTTCTGTATGTGTGCAATATGTCATTGGTACTTTAATAAGGATTGTGCTTATGTGGTTTTGGAATTAGGATAATGGTGACCTTATAAAATGTGCTTGGGAGTCTTTCTTCCTATTGTAATTTTTGGAGTAGTTTGAGAAAGAGAGGTGTTAATGCTTACTGGAATGTTTGGTGAAATTCACCCATGAAGACATTTGTCAAGGACTTTTGTTTTTTGGGAGTTCTTTGTTTACTGTTTCAATTTCACTAGTTATAAACTGTCTATTCAAATTCTCTGACTCTTCCTGATTTGTTTTAGAACATTGTGTTTCTAGAAATGTATCCATTTTGCTCAGGTGTCCAATTAAGTTGTGTACAGTTGTTTGTACTATTTTCTTATAATGCTTTCTATTTCTTTGGTGTCAGTTATTATTTCTCCCCTATCATTTCTGACTTTATTTACTTGGGTCCTCTCTCTCTCTTGAAAAGTTTGGTTAAAGGGTTGTCAGTTTTATCTTTACAAACAACCAGATATTGGATTCATTGATCTTTTGTATTTTTTTAGACTATATTTCATTTATTTCTGCTGTGATTTTTATTATTTCTTTTCTTCTACTCACATTGTATTTTGTTCTTTAAAGTGTAAACTTAGATTGTTTATTTGAGCTGTGTTTTTTTGTTTGTTTGTTTGCTTCTTGAGATAGGCCTGTAACACTATCAATTTCCTTCTTAGGTCTGCTTTCCCTATGTCCCATGAATTTTAGGGTTTTGTGCATTTTCATTTTTTCAAGGTATGTTTTTTATTTCATCCTTGATCTCATTGTTAATCCACTCACTGTTTAATAATATGTCATTTAGCTTCCATGTCTATGTGTATTTTTTTCAGTTTTTGTCTTGTGATTTATTTCTAGTTTCATAGCATTATGTTCAGACAGATGCTGGATATTATTTTAATTTTCTTAAATTTACTGAGTCTTGTTTTGTGTCCTAACATGTGGTTTATCCTAAAAAATGTTCCATGTGGCCTGGAAAAAAATGTATATTCTGCTTTTTCAGGATGAAATGCTTAGAGAAATCTATTAAACCCATCTGGAATAGTTTGTCACATAAGACATTAATTTTTTCCTTTTTTTTATTATTCAAGTGCAGTTGTCTCTATTTTCACTCCACCACAATCCCACCCAGCCCCACCCATCCCTGCCTCCCCCTGTCTAACCTACCCACTTTGGTTTTGTCCATGTGTCCTTTATACATGTTCCTTGATGGCTCTTCCCATATTTTCCCCCATTATCCCTCTCCTCCCTCTCCTCTGGTTACTGTCAGTTTGTTCTTTATTTCAATATCTGGTTATATTTTGCTTGCTTTTTTGTTTTGCTGCTTAGGTTCCACTTATAGGTGAGATCATATGATATTTGTCTTTCACTGCCTGGCTTATTCCACTTAGCATAATGCTCTCCAGTTTCATCCATGCTGTCATGAAGGGTAGGAGCTCCTTCTTTCTTTCTGCTACATAGTAGTCCATTGTGTAAATATACCATAGTTTTTTAAAAAGATTTCTTTTTTTTTTTATTTCTAAAGAGAGAGGAAGGGGGGGAGAAAGAGAGGAAGAGAAACATCAATGTGTGGTTCCCTTTGTGCACACTCAAATGGGGACCTGGCCTGCAACTCAAGCATTTGCCCTGACTGGGAATCAAACTGGTGACACTTCGGTTCACAGGCCAGTACTCAATCCACTGAGCCACATCAGCCAGAGTTGTACCATTATTTTTTTATCTAGTCATTTACTGATGGGCATGTAGGTTGCATCCAGCACTTGGCTATTGTAAATTGTGCTCTTTCAATTTTAAATGATACCCTTGCTGGGTTAAAGTAGTCTTGGTTGTAGGTCCTTGCTTTTCAGCACTTTGAATAGTTCATGCCAATTACTTCTACTCTGAAATATTTCTGTTGAGAAATCAGGTGACAGATTTATGTGAACTCTTTTTTTTTTTTTTGCCTTTTAAGATTCTCTTCTTGTCTTTAAGTTTGTCATTTTAATTATGATGTGTCTTGGTGTGGGCCTCTTTGGGTCTACCTTGTTTGGGACTCTGCACTTCCTGGACTTGTGTGTTTATTTAGCCTTCACCAGGTTAAAGAAGTTTTCCGTTGTATTTCTTCAAATAAATTATTATTTTTTTTAAGTTTGGTCATTTTTATTTATTTTATTTATTTGAGGTTTTCATTACATTATTTGATCTTTTCTTTTTTACATTATTTTAAAAATTTTATTCAATTACATTTTATGGTCAGTATTATTTTGTGTTAGTTTCAGGCATACAGCTTGGTGGTTACACAATCATATACTTTACAAAGTGTTTCCCCTGATATTTTGAATTCTAAACTGGTACCATACATTCTTATTATAATATGATTATTTCCTATGCTGTACTTTACATCCTGTGACCATTTTGTAGCTACCAATCTGTACTTGACTATTTTTAAAATCAGGTCTTTTGACAAGTTCAATGAGTTACAACTTTCTAACCAAAGACTGTTTAATTTTTTTTTTTTACTTTTTAAAAATTGTTGTTTAAGTACAGTTGTCTGCCTTTTCTTCCCACCAATGCCCCCACCCCAGCCATCCCCACCTCCCACCCCTGATCTCACCCCCTCTTGGTTTTGTCTATGTGTCCTTTATAGGTGTTCCTGAAAACTTTTCCCATTTTTCCCCCCATTATCTTTCCCCACCTCCCCTCTGGTTAGTGTCAGTTTGTTCTTAATTTCAATGTCTCCAGTTATATTTTTCTTGCTTGATTTGTTTTGTTGATTAGATTCCACTTATAGGTGAGAAATCTTCAAATAAATTATTGATCCTTTGCTTTCCCTGTTCTCCTTCTGGTATCTCTATTATGCAGATGTTGTTATACTTCATGTTGTTGCAAATACTACCTTTATTTGTAGTAGGTCCCTTATACTACCCTCTTTTTAAAAATTATTTTTTTCCATACTGCTTGGGTTTTTTTCCTACCTTGTTTTCAATTTGCTGATTTGATCTTTGTTTCATCTAACCTACTATTTATTTCTCCAGTGTATTATTTATTTCAGATATTGCATTCTTTGTTTGTGAGTGATCCTTATTATGCTTTCTTTGTCTTTTTTCATGCTGTCAAGCATCTTTATAATCATTACTGTATTTTTTTTGGACAATAAGACACGCCTAGGTTTTAGAGGAGGAAAATATAAAAAAAATTTTGAAGCAAAAAATGTGGTAAAATATTTAATAGCATAAATAACATCATATTTCACCAATGTAAAAGTAAACAGAACTCAACAGCAGCATTAACAACCATTATTCCTCCCAAATTCAGTGGGGGGAAAATGCATCTTATAGCCTGAGAAATACAGTACTTCAAACTCTATATCTTGTAAATTGCTTGTGTCCCTTTCATTTTGGTATTCTTCTCAAGACATCTCTTTTTATTTCATTCATGGTCTGTTTCTTTGTCTTCCCATATTGAATGTGTCTTTGTGTTTGTGTCTTAAAAAAAAAAATTTTATTTATTTATTTTAGAGAGGGGAGGGAGGGAGAAAGAGAGGGAGCAAAACATCAATATGTGGTTGCCCCTCATGTGCCTCTTGTTGGGGACCTGGCCTGCAACCCAAGCATGTGCTCTGAATGGGAATTGAACAAGTGCCCCTTTGGTTCACAGGCTGGAACTCAATCCACTGAGCCTGCCAGCCAGGGCTGTGTTTGTTTCTTTGTATTAGATAGAACTCTAAAAACTCTGGCCCAGCCCTATGTCAGATGCTGCCTGTGATGTCCCTGAACAACCTGTTTGGAGCTATAGCAATCCACAGCTTGTGGTTCCCTCTTCTGGGCTTGGGTGTGTGCTGAGAGGACAGAACTGTGCACCAAGACAGGGTTTTTATGGCACCAGGCCTGATGTAGGGTCAGCTAAAGTCTCAATGAACCCATGGGTCTACTTTCACCTACATGCTTCAGTTTGGCTTAATCACTGAAAAAACCTCTGGCTGTACTCCTCAGAGAGCTTAAGCTCCACAGAGTGGAGCAAAAGGGATTCTTATTGGTTGGGCTACTGATCCCCCGACTCTAGGGTGATACCGCATGGAGGAGAGTGCTCTACCCAAGAAAGATAGCTTCTGTCATATGGGGAATGTCTGACACAGGATTCTGGTGGCTGACCCTTCAGCTCTCTCCCCAGAGCCACCAATCCAAGACTCTCCTCATGTGTCTCTAGTCCACTCCTCCCTCCCTCTTCCATAACTCAGGGTAAGTGGCTGCAAACAAAATTTTGTGTTGACCCTTTAAGATGGTGGTTGTGACTCAAGCTATCTTTGCCTGACAGACAGAAACCCTGCTGCTTTTCACAACTGGATGTTATGTGGGGGCCTTTCCTGGTTCTGGTACTCTAGGCTGGGGGGCACTGCTTGGGGTTTTATACCCCACACTTCTCAGGGGGACCCATACCCTAGTTCCTGAAATATCCCCCTAGAACTTCAGCTGTTGTCCATGGGAGCCCAGCCAGCCCTCTTGTGCTTTCTCACTTCCCTCCAGTTTCATTGTGGTGGCATGTTTTTTTAAGTTCTTGGTTCTAAAGCTTCTCTCCAGCTAGTTTTCAGTTGGTTATTCAGGAGGATTTTAAAAAATAATTTATTGTAATTCTAGTTTGGTTCTGGGAGGTGGTTAGTGTAGCTTCCACCTACTCCACTGCCACCTTTAATCCTCTCCCCAGTTAGTAATTTCTAATCCCTTCACCTTTTTACCTGCCCCCCCCAAGCTAAGTCCCTTTTGTCAACTATCAGTCTTTTCTCTTTTTCTATGAATTGGTTTTAATTTTGTTTGTTCATTTATTTTGTTCTTTAGACTCCACATACAAGTGAAATTATATGGCATTTTTTCTTTCTCTGACTGACATATTTCATTTAGTATTAGACCCCCGAGGTCCATTCATGCTGTCACAAATGGTAAGATTTCATGTTTAATCATAGCTGATAAATAATCCATTTTATATATGTACCAAAACTTCTTAATCCAGTCATCTGCTGATGGGCATGTGTTGCTCCCATATACTCAGATGTTGAAATGCTGGGTCATAAGGCAATTTCATTTTAATTTCTTGAGAATCTTCATGTTTTCCATAGTGGCTGCACCAATCTGCATTCCCATCAACAATGCATGAAGACTCGCTTTTCTCCACTACCTTTCCAGCACTTGTAAGATTGTTGATATATTGATGACAGCCATTCTGAGGGCTGAGAGATGATATCTCATTGTGGTTTAATATGCATGTTTCTGATGATTTGTGCATTGAATATCTTTCCATATGTCTGTTGGCTATCTGTATGTCCTTGAAGATTTACCTTTTCAAATTCTCTGCCCATATTTTAAATAAATTATTTGTAGTTTTGGTGTGCAGTTGTCTGAGTTCTTTATAAATTTTGGATATTAATTTCGCACTGGATTTATTATCGGCAGCTATCTTTTTCCTCTCAGTAGGTTATTCTGTTGTGTGTTAACAGTTTCTTTGCTGTGCAAACACATTTTGGTTTGATGTAGTCCCATTTGTTTATTATTTTCTTTATTTCCTTTGCCCAAGGGAACATATCACAAAGAATATTGCTATGAGAAAGTCAGAGGGTTTACTGCCTATGTTTTCTTCTAGGATTTTTATGGTTCCAAACATATTTAAGCATTTCACCTATTTTGAATTTATTCTTGTGTATGGTGTAAGGAGGTGGTCTAGTTTCATTTTTTTTTTGCATGTATCTATCTGTCCAAATTTTCTAACAACAATTATTAAGTAGAATGTCTTCACTCCATTGTATGTTCTTGCCTCTTTTGTAAAATATTAATTAACCATACAAACATTGTTTTATTTCCTGGCTCCCTATACTTTTTTATGTATATTTTATTTTATTTTTTTACATATATTTTATTGATTATGCTATTACAGTTGTCCCATTCCCCCTTCATTCCCCTCCACTCTGTGCCCCCTCCCACCCCCATTCCCCACCTTTAGTCCATGTCCATGTGTCATAAGTTCTTTAGCTTCTACATTTCCCATACTATTCTTGCCCTCCCCTATTTTCTACCAACCATCTATGCTACTTATTCTCTGTACCTTCTCCCCCTCTCCTCCTCTCACTCCCCTGTTGCTAACCCTCCATGTGATCTCCATTTCTGTGGTTCTGTTCCTGTTCTACTTGTTTGCTTAGTTTGCTTTTGTTTTAGGTGTGGTTAATAACTGTGAGCTTGCTGTCATTTTACTGTTCATATTTTTGATCTTCTTTTTATTAGATAAGTCCCTTTAACATCTCATATAATAAGGGCTTGGTGATGATGAACTCCTTTAACTTCACCTTATCTGAGAAGCACTTTATCTGCCTTTCCATTCTAAATGACAGCTTTGCTGGATAGAGCAATCTTAGATGTAGGTCCTTGACTTTCATGACTTGGAGTACTTCTTTCCAGTCCCTTCTTGCCTGGAAGGTCTCTTTTGAAAAATCAGCTGACAGTCTGATGGGAACTCCTTTGTAGGTGACTGTCCCCTTATCTCTTGCTGCTTCTAGAATTCTCTCCTTCATTTTAATCTTGGCTAATGTAATTATGATGTGCCTTGGTGTGTTCCTCCTTGGGTCCAACTTCTTTGGGGCTCTCTGAGCTTCCCAGACTTCCTAGAAATCTATTTCCTTTGCCAGATTGGGGAAATTCCCCTTTATTGTTTGTTCAAATAAGTTTTCCACTTGTTGCTCTTCCTCTTCCCCTTCTGGTACCCCTATAATTTGGATGTTGGGACATTTAAAGATGTCCTGGAGGTTCCTAAGCCTCTCTTGATTTCGTTGCATTCTTGTTTCTTCCTTCTTTTCTGTTTGGTTGTTTCTTTCTTCCTTGTGGTCCACTCCATCGATATGAGTCCCAGTTTTCTTCCTATCACTATTGGTTCCCTGTGCATTTTTCTTCATTTCACTTAGTGTAGCCTTCATTTGTTCATCTAATTTGTGAGCAAAATCAACCAATTCTGTGAGCATCCTGATCACCAGTGCTTTGAACTGTGCATCTGATAGGTTGGCTATCTCTTGGTTGCTTAGATGTATTGGCTCTGGGGCTTTGATCTGTTCTTCTATTTGAGCCTTTTTTTTTTGGGGGGGGGGTCTGGTTGCGGCTGTTACATAATGAAGAGTGGAGCCTTAGGTTTTCCCCTGGGTGGGGCAACCCAGTAGCTGGATTTTGGCACCGTATGTGGGGGTGGGGTCAGAGAGGACACAAGGGCACTTGCTCCACTCTCTCTTGTATTTCAGTCCCTTCCACCACTTCCCACAAGCTAATTGGGCCCTTCTGGTGCTGGTTCCCAGGTGGGTGGGCTTGTGTACGTTCTAGGACTCTGTAGGTCTCTCCAATGAACTCTCCTGTGAGTCTGGGATTCTCTCCTGGCACCTCAATCCCCACAAGTGTTTTCAATCAGTGCTTTTAGGCTTTATTTCCCAGCACTGGGGCCCTGGTTTGCATGGTCTGTCTTGCTCCCCATTTTCGCCTGGTTTATCTGTGTGCAAATGTGTGTCCATGGTCAGCCAGCCACCTTGTGCTCCTCACTGGGTCTGCCTGTTGCCACCCCATGCCTGGGGTCTGCTGGCTGCCACATGTGTGCCTGGGATGCCAACCACCACTTTTTCCTGCCACAACCCCTCTCTGTCAGCCACTGACTTGCCCCTCTTACTGGTCTGGATGAATGGTTGTCGGAGTTCTTTACAGTTCAGTTTTCTGTCAGATCTGGTTGTTTTTTTGTTTGTTTGTTTGTTTGTTTCTATTTTTTTGTTGTCTTTAATTTTGGTTGTGTGAAGAGGCATAGCGTGTCTACCTATGCCTCCATCTTGGCCGGAAGTTGGCTCCCTATTCTGTTTCATTGATTGATGTGTCTGCTTTTATGCCAGTGCTGTGCTGTTTTAATTACTTTTAGTATAGTTCAATGTCAGGTGACATGATACCTCCAACTTTGTTCTTTCTCAAGATTGCTTTGGCTATTTAGGCTATTATGCAGTTCCATAGAATTATCTTTCATCCTCACCTGAGGACATTTTATAATTGCTTTTAGAAGAGAGAACGTAAGAGAGGAAGGGAGATAGAGAAACATTACTGTGAGAAACATTGACTGATTGCCTTCCATATGCACTCAAACCAGACTGAATACACATGGACCAGGGATTGCACACACTTGGCTGGTGACCAAATCTGAAACCCAGGCACAAACCCTGACCACATACTCTGACCAGAAATCAAACCAGCAACTATTTGGCTGTGGGGCAGCATTCCAACCAACTGAGCTACACTAGCTAGGACATACATTTTTGGATAATATTTTCTAGTTTTGTGAAATATACCACTGGTGTTTTTTAAAAATTCTTTTTATTTATTTTTAGAAAGAGGGGAAGGGAAGGAGAATGAGAGAGAAATATCAATTTGTGGTTGCCTCTCAGTGCCCCCAACATGCCTCCAACTGGGGACCTGGCCAGCAATCCAGGCATGTGCCCCAACTGATAATTGAAGCAGTGACCCTTTGGTTTGCAGGCCAGCACTCAATTCACTGAGTCACACCAGTTGGAGCCACTGGTGTTTTGATAGAAATTGCTTTGAATCTATAGATTGCTTTAGTAGTATGGATATTTTAACAATGTTAATTCTTTCCATCCACGAGCACAGTACATTGTTCCCTTTATTTGTATCTCCTTCTATTTTTTTTTTCAGTCTCTTATAATTTCAGAGTACAAGTCTTTACCTCCTTGGTTAAATGTAATCCTAGGTCCCTGATTGATGTGGCTCAACTGGTTGGAGTATTGTCTTATAACCAAAAGGTTACAGGTTTGATTCCTGATTTGGGTGCATACAGGAGGCAACCAAACAATGCTTCTCTCTTGCATCAAGATTTCTATTTCTCCCTTCCCCTCTCTCTAAAAGGCAATGAAAAAAATTTCTCCAGGAGAGGACTAAAAACAATCATAGGTGCTTTATTTTATTTTTCCTGTAACATGACATTTTATTTATTTTTTATTATTGTTCAAGTACAGTTGTCTCCATTTTCACCCCACCATATCCACTGACACACATATCCCTGCCTCCCACCCTTGGACCTATCCTCTTTGGCTTCATCAATGGGATTGTTTTCTTTTATGAGTATATTTTATTGATTATACTATGACAGCTGTCTCATTTTTTTTCTCCCCTTTATCCCCTTCCACATTGCATCCACTTCCCTACAGCATTCCTTCCTGCCTTGGTCATGTCCATGGGTCACACATATACATTCTTTGGGTTCTCCATTTCCTATACTATTCCTAACCTTCCGCTGCCTATTTTGTACCTACCATTTATGCTTCTTTTTCCCTGTAACTTTTTCCTTATTCTTTCCCCTACCACACACCACTGATAACCCTCCATGTGATCTCCATTTCTGTAATCCTGTTCCTGTTCTAGAAGTTTGTTTAGTTTGTTTTTGTTTCTGTTTTTTTTTATATTTTCAGTTTTTGATAGTTGTGAGTATGTTGTCATTTTACTGTTCATAGTTTTGACCTTCCTTTTTCCTTAGATAGGTCCCTTTAATATTTTATATAGTAAGGCCTTGGTGATGATGAACTTTTAACTTTACCTCACCTGGGAAGCACTTTATCTGCTTTTCCATTCTGAATGATAGAACAAGAAAGCAAAATAGAATCAGAGCTACAGAAACAAAGAATAAACTGACAGTAACCACAGGGCATGGGGGGAGGAGGATAACAGGAAAGAAGGGGAAAGGTCAAGTCAAGGAACATGTATAAATGAACCATGGACAAGGACAATGGGATAGAGGATTGAAGGTGGGAGGGGGGCAGGGTAGAGGAGAGTAATGGGGAAAATAGGGACAACTATAATTGAACAACAATAAAAAATGATAGCTTTGCTGGATAGAGTATTCTTGGATGTAGGTCCTTGCCTTTCATGACTTTTAATACTTCTTTCCAGCCCCTTCTTGCCTGCAAGTTTTCTTTTGAGAAATCAGCTGATAGTCTTATGGGAACTCCTTTGTAGGTAACTGTCACCTTTTCTCTTCCTGCTTTTTTAAAAATATATTTTATTGATTACGCTATTACAGTTGTCCCATTTCTCCCCCATCATTTACCTTCATCCTGCACACCCCCTTCCACCCACATTCCCCCCTTTAGTTCATGTCCATGTGTCATAAGTTCTTTAGCTTCTACATTTCCCACACTATTCTTGTCCTCACCCTATTTTCTACCCACTGTCTATGCTACTTACTCTCTGTACCTTTTCCCCCTCTCCCTCCTCCCACTCCCCTGTTGCAAACCCTCCATGTGATCTCCATTTCTGTGTTTCTGTTCCTGTTCTAGTGGTTTGCTTAGTTTGTTTTTGTTTTAGGTGTGGTTGTTCATATATGTGAGTTTGCTGTCTTTTTACTGTTCATACTTTTTATCTTCTTTTACTTAGATAAGTCCCTTTAACATTTCATATAATAAGGGCTTGGTGATGATGAACTCCTTTAACTTGACCTTATCTGAGAAGCACTTTATCTTCCCTTCCATTCTAAATGACAGCTTCCCTGGATAGAGCAATTTTGGATGTAGGTCCTTGCTTTTCATGACTTGGAATACTTCTTTCCAGCCCCTTCTTGCCTGGAAGGTCTCTTTTGAGAAATCAGCTGACAGTCTGATGGGAACTCCTTTGTAAGTGACTGTCCCCTTATCCCTTGCTGCTTCTAGAATTCCCTCGTTCATTTTCATCCTGGCTAATGTCATTATGATGTGCCTTGGTGTGTTCCTCCTTGGGTCCAACTTCTTTGGGACTTTTTGAGCTTCCTGGACTTCCTGGAAGTCTATTTCCTTTGTCAGATTGGGGAAGTTCTTCTTTATTATTTGTTCAAATAAGTTTTCCACTTGTTGCTCTTCTTCTTCCCCTTCTGGTACCCCTATAATTTGGATGTTGGGATGTTTAAAGATGTCCTGGAGGTTCCTAAGCCTCTCCTGATTTTGTTGCATTGTTGTTTCTTCCTTCTTTTCTGTTTGGTTGTTTCTTTCTTCCTTGTGGTCCACTCCATTGATATGAGTCCCAGTTTTCCTCCCATCTCTATTGGTTCCCTGTGCGTTTTCCTTCATTTCACTTATTGTAGCCTTCATTTGTTCATCTAATTTGTGAGCAAAATCAACCAATTCTGTGAGCATCCTGATCACCAGGGCTTTGAATTGTGCGTCTGATAGGTTGGCTATCTCTTGGTCACTTAGATTAATTGGCTCTGGGGCTTTGATTTGTTCTCCCGTTTGAGCCATTTTTGGGTTGGGTTTTTTTTTTTTTTGGTCTGGTTGGGGCTGTTACATAGTGAGGGGCAGAGCTTTAGGTGTTCCCCAGGGCAGGGCAGCCCAGTTTCTGGGTAGTGATGCTGTATGTGGGTGCAGGGTCCGAGAGGGAATAATGGTGCTTGCTCCACTCTCTCTCAAGTTCCAGTCCCTTCTGCCACTTCCCCTTCGCCTGGATTATCTGCAAGTGAATGTGGGACCACCTGGTCAGCCAGCCACCTTGAGCGGCCTCACTGGGTCTGCACCTTTGCCACCCTGTGCCCAGGGGTCCGCTAGCCAAACCCTGTGCAGCTGGGACCTGCTAGCTGCTGCCTGCATGCCTGGGATCTGCCAGCCACTGCTGCCTGAATGCTCAGGTCTACCAACCTCCACTTTTTCCTGCTGTGACTCTCCCCCTCTTACCAGTCTGGATGAATGGTTGTTGGACTTTTGTACAGTTCAACTTTCTATCAGTTCTGGATGTTTTCTTGTTTCTAAATCTTTGTTGTCCTTAATTTTGGTTGTGTAAGGAGGCACAGTGTGTCCATCTATACCTCCATCTTGGCCATAAGTGCTCTTTCTGCTTTTAAGATTCTCCAGGAGCATCTTTTCATATATCTCTGGGAGCCCGTACCTTTTGCGACAGCATGGATGGAACTGGAGAGCATTATGCTAAGTGAAATAAACCAAATGGTGAGGGACAAATACCGTATGATCTCACCTTTAACTGGAACACAATCAACAAAAGAAAAATGCAAACAAAATATAACCAGAGACATTGAAATTAAGAGCAATCTAACAATAGCCAGAGGGGAAGGTGGAGGGGAAAGAGGGGAGAAGGGTTTTCAGGAACTACTATAAAGGACACATGGATAAAACCACGGGGGAGGGTGTAGCAAAGGAGGGAGGTGGATTTGTCCTGGGTGGGAGGTAGTAGTGGTGAGAAAATGCAGGCAACTGTAATTGAACAACAATAAAGTAATTTTTAAAAAGATTCTCTCCTTATCTTTAATATGAGGTAATGTGCCTTGGTGTGTGCTTTCTACAGTCCAACTTCTTTGAGACTATCTGAGTTTCCTGGACTTCCTGGAAGTCCATTTCCTTTGCCAGGTTGGGGAAGTTCTTCCTCATTGTTTTTCTAAGTGAGTGTTCCATTTCTTGCTGTTCTCCTTCTGGCACCCAAATGATTCAGATGTTGGAACATTTAAAGTTGTCATAGAGGTCTTAAGTCTCCCCTCATTGTTTTGAATTCTTGTTTCTTCATTCTGTTCTGGATGAATGTCTGTTTCTTCCTTCTGCTCCAAATTGTTGATTTGAATCCCAGTTTCTTTCCTTTCACTGTTGGTTCCTTGTATACTTTACTTAACTTTGCACAGCCTTCACATTTTCCTCTATTTTGTGGCCATACTCAGCCATTTCTGTGAGCATCCTGATTACCAGTGTTTTGAACTCTGCATCTGATAGGTTGGCTATCTCCTCATCATTTAATTCTTTTTCTGGAGTTTTGATCTGTTCTTTCATTAAGGCCATACTTCTTTGTCTCGGAGAACCTGATATGTTGTAAGTGGAGGAGACTTAGGTATTCACCAGAGTTGGGCAACCCACTTTGCTGTGTTGTGGTGCTGTATGTGGGGCAGGGATCAGAGAGGGAACAATGCAGCTTGCTTGGCTCTCACACCACTTTCCATCACTTCCCTTGATTCCCACAAGCAGATTGTAACTTTTCAGGTGCTGATTGTTGGGTGGGTGGGCTTGTGTATATTATAGGATTCTGTGAACCACCCCAACAGACTTGCCTGTGAGGTTGGGAGTTTCTCACTCTGCCACAACTCCCACAGGTTTTTACAGCCAGAGTTTTGGATGCTTTATTTTCCCACACTGGAAAAATGAGTTGTGTGGTCTGTCTCATTCTCCAGTTGTTCCTCCCGGTTAGTCAGCACATGAATGTGGGACCACCTAGTCCACCAGCCACCACTTGCCTGTCTATTCTGCCAGCTGCCATATTCCTGCATGTCCTCTCCACCCTAGCTTCCCATCTCTGCCCTTCCTACCAGTCTAGATGAATGTTTCTTCTTTAACACCTTGGTTGTCAGACTACTATAGAATTTGATTTTTTGGCAGTTATGGTTGTTTTTTGTATTTAAGTTGGTTGTTAATCTTCAGTTGGTTGTGCAAAGAAGTAAAGTTTATCTACATATGCCTCCATCTTTACTTAGTTTCTTTTTCTGATAACTTATTATTGGTGAATAAAGATGTAATCAATTTCTGAGCATGTACAGTGGTACCTTGGTACTCATTGTTAATTTGTTCCAGAACTTGTAAGAGGTGCCAAAACCCATGAGTACTGAATGATGAAGTAGTTTCTCTGTCAGGGTAGTGTTGTGACTCACAAGTTTTAGCAAGTGTGACAAGTTCCATGCAAGCACCAAGTGTCTGAAACATTTTTGTCTTTTAAAATGTCATGAATACAGTGTTTGACAATTTCTAAAGCTGATGAGTACTAACGTATGACTGTATTTTGTGTTCTGCTACTTTACTGACTTTATCAGTTCCAGTTTCCTGATGGAATTTTTGGGGATCTATTTATATATCATTTCATCTGCAAATAATGAAAATTTTACTTATTCCTTTTTAACTTGGGTGCCTTTTACTTGTTCTTCTTGCCTGATTGCTGTGGCTAGGATTTTTATTACTATGTTAAATAAGAGTCATCAAAGTGGACATCCCTGTGTTGTCTCAGACCTTAACAGAAACACTTTTTGTTGTTCTTTACCAAGTATGATGATAGTTGTGGGTTTGTCACATATACCCTTTATTATGTTGAAGTATGTGTCCTTTTATCTGTCTTTGCTAACAGTTTTTAAAACCATAAATTGATGCTGGATTTGGTCAAGTGCTTTTTCTGCACCTATTGATATGGTAATATAATTTTTATCATTTATTTTTTGAATGTAGTGGATCATGTTAATTGATTTGTGGATATAAACCATTTCTGCATTCCAGATATAAATCCAATTTGATCATGGTGTATTATTTTTTTAAATATTTTATTTATTTATTTTTAGAGAGAGGGGAAGAAAGGAAGAAAGAGAGGGAGAGAAACATTGATGTGCAAGAGAAATATCTATCGGCCATGCGTTCTTTATAGTTGTTCCTGAAATCCCTACCCCCCTTCCCCACCATTACCCCCTCCCACCTCCCCTCTAGTTACTGTCAATTTGTTCTTAATTTCAATGTCTCTGGTTATATTTTCTTGTTTGTTTTGCTGATTAGGTTCCGCTTAAAGGTGAGATCATATGGTATTTGTCTTTCACCACCTGGCTTATTTCACTCAGCATAATGCTTTCCAGTTCCATCCACGCTGTTGTGAAGGATAGGAGCTCCTTCTTCCTTTCTGCTGCATAGTATTCCATTGTGCTATTTCTTTTAAATAATTTAGTACTGGAAGATTGTATGTTATGTTTTTAGAAATGTAGTCATTTCTTCCAGATTGTCCAGTTTGTTGGCATATAGTTTTTTGTAATATTTTTCTTATAATCCTTTGTATTTCTATTGTGTCAGTTGTCATTTCTCTTTCATATCTAATTTTATTTACTTAGATCCTCTCTTTTTCTTGAAGAGTTCAATTGAAGGACTCTTAATCAATCTTCTTTATCTTTTCAAAGCATCAGTTTTTGGTTTCATTGATCAGTTGTTTATTATTTTAGACTGCTTTGTTTCCACTCTGATCTTTATTATTTTCTTCTTTCTATTCACTTCGAAGCTGTCCTTTTTTTCTTTTCCTAGTGCTTTGTGTATAAAGTTTAGAATGTTTATTTTAGATTTTTCTTTTTCCTTTTTTAAAATATATGTTACCGATTATGCTATTACAGTTATAATAATTTTCTCCCTTTGTCCCCCTCTACCCTGTATCTGCATTCCCTCTAGCAATCTGCTTCCCCCACCTTAGTTCGTGTCCATGGGTCATGCATATAAGTTGTTTGACTACTCAATTTCTGATACTGCTCTTAACATTGCCCTGTATATTTTGTACCTACCAATTTGTACTTCTTAATCCTTGAACCTTCCCCCCATTCTTCCCCTTTCCCCTCCCAGCTGATAACCCTCCAAATAATTCCCATATCTATGATTCTGTTCCTGTCTGGCTTGTTTGTTTAGTTTGGTTTTAGATTCAGTTGTTGATAGTTGTGAATTTGTTGCCATTTTAATGTTTATAATTTTGATCTTTTTTCTTATATAGTTCCCTTTAACATTTTATATAATAATGGCTTGGTGATGATGAACTTCTTTAGTTTTACCTTGTCTGGGAAGCACCTTATCTGTCCTTCCATTCTAAATGATAGCTTTGCTGGATAGAGTAATCTACTGTGTTTTGCTGTGTATAATGCTTACCACATTTTTGGTCCCAACTTTCAGGGAAAAAACCAACCCTTTCATTTTCATTTTTATTTTATTTTTATGTAATTGCTTTTTTTGCTTTATTTTTATTTATATTTTATTGATTATGCTATAACAGTTGTCCTGATTTTGCCTCTTTTGTCACCCTCCACTCAGCACCCCACACTCCCTCAGGCAATCTACCCACCATAGTTCATGTTCATGGATCATGTGTTTAAGTTCTTTGGCTACTCCATTTCCTAACTGTACTTTACATCCCCATGGCTATCCTATGACTACCTGTTTATACTTCTTAATGCCCTCATCCCTTCACCCAGCCTCTCACATCCCCTTCCCATCTGGCAACCATCAAAATGTTCTCCATATCCAGATCTATCTCTGTTCTCTTGTTTGCTTAGTTTGTCTTTTAGATTCAATTTTTGATAGATATGTATTTTTTGCCATTTTATTGCTCATAGCTTTAATCTTCTTTTTCTTAAATACGTCCTTTTTACATTTTATATAATAATGATTTTGCCTTGGCTGGTGTGGCTCAGTGGATTGAGTGCCAGCCTATAAACCAAAGTGTTGTCAGTTTGGTTTCAGTCAGGGCACATGCCAGGATGCCCCAGTACCCAGTGGAGGGTGTGTGAGAGGCAACCACACATTGTTGTTTCTCTCCCTCTCTTTCTCCCTCCCTTCTCCTCTGTCTATAAATAGATGATATCTTTTAAAATGATTTTAATTTTTAATTAATTAATATTTAGATACTTTTTGTATAATAAAGAAATTTTATCATTTATTTTTCAACATATTATGGTACCAGAAATTTCATGTAACAAATAATTACAAAACACAAGAACAGAAACAAGGTACAAGAAATTTGGTACAACAAAACAAATGATCATTTTTCAGAGTATTACTTTGCATACAGATATTGTTACTGCTTTCTAGCGTTGCACTTTTGACACACAGGCATAAATAAATGCAATAAAACATTAATGTAGATACAAAATTAGTACTACCCATGTATCATGTGCATTCTTATTTTTCTCTCAAAGAATTTGGGCAAAAGTGCACAACATGCATGGCAAAGTATGGTAGTTTGTAGGTCCTTGCTTTACATCATTTTGAATACTTCTTTCTGGTCCCTTCTAGCCTGCAGTTTCTTTTGGGAAATCAGCTGACAGTCATATGGGAACTCCTTTGCAGGTAACTCTTGCTTTTCTCTTGCTGCTTTTAAGATTCTGTCTTTTTCTTTAACATTTGGCATTTTATATATGATGTATTTTATTATGGTTCTCTTTGCATCCAGCTTCTTTGGGACTCTCTGAACTTCCTGGACTTCTATGTCCATTTCTTCATGAAATTTGGGAAGTTTTCTTACATTATTTTTTAATTTCTTGCTCTACATCTTCTCCTTCTGGCACCCCTAAGGTTCAGATGTTGGTATGTTTGGAGATGTTCCAAAGGCTCTTTGGCTTATCCTTATTTTCTTTTTAATTCTTTTTTCTTCTTGCTGTTCTCATCGAATGATTTTTTTCTTCCTTATGTTCCAAATCATCGATTTGATTCTTGGCTTCCTCCCTTCCACTGTTGGTTCCTTGTAGATTTTTCTTTACTTCATTTAATGCAACCTTCATTTATACCTGGGTATATTGTTTGTTTGTTTTCTTTATTTTTTAACATTTTTTAATGTTGTTCAAGTACAGTTTCCCCCAACCCCTCCCTACCACACCAGCCCTTCCCACCTCCCTCCCCTAATTCCACCACCCCCCTTGTTGTTGTCCATATGTCCTTTATAATTGTTCCTGTAAACCCTTCACCATTTTCCACCATTATCCCCTCCCCTCTCCCCTCTGGTCACTGTCAGTCTGTTCTCAATTTCAATGTCTTTGGCTATACCTGCTTGCTTCTTCATTTTGATGATTAAGTTCCTGTAAACAATGAGATCATGTAGTGTTTGTCTTTCACTGCTTGACTTATTTCACTTAGCATAATGCTCTCCAGTTCCATCCAAATTGTTGCAAAGGGTAGGAGCTCCTTCTTTCTCTCTACTGCATAGAATTCCATTGTGTAAATATGCCATAGTGTTTTTATTCATTCATTTACTGATGGGCACTTAGGTTGCTTCCAGCACTTGGCAATTGTAAATTGTGCTTCTATGAACATTGGGGTACATAGGTTCTTCAGGGGTACATTAATGTTTCAGGGTTCTCAGGATATTATCCAAGCAGTGGAACTGCCAGGTCAAAAGGCAGATCCATTTTTAGTTTTCTGAGGAAATTCCATACTATTTCCTACAATGGCTATGCCAGTCTGCAATCCCACCAACAGTGCAGTAAGGTTCCCTTTCTCCAAAAACTCTACAACATTTATTGTTTGTAGCTTTGTTTATGATGGCCATTTTGACCAGTGTGAAGTATCTGATTGTGGTTTTAATCTCCATCTCTCTGATGGTTAGTGATGCTAAGCATCTTTTCATATGTCTCTGGGCCCTCTGTATGTCCTCCTTGTAGAATTGTCCATTGAAGTCCTTTGTGCATTTTTAATTGGGTTGCTTGTCTTCCTGGAGTGGAATTGTGTGAGTTCTTTATATATTTTGGAGATAAAACCCTTGTCTGAGGTATCATTGGCAAATATGTTTTCCCATACAGTTGGTTCTCTTTTCATTTTAATGCTGTTTTCTTTAGTGGTACAGAAGCTTTTTATTTTGATGAGATCCCATTTGTTAACTCTTTCCTTTATGTCCCTTACTCTAGGGGACATATCTGTGAAGATGTTGCTGCATGTAATATCTGAGATTTTCCTGCCTATGTTCTCCTCTAGGACTGTAATGGTGTCAAGGCTTATGTTTAAATCTTTTATCCACCTTGAATTTGTGTATGGTGTAAGTTGGTGGTCAAGTTTTCTTTTCTTTTTTTCCATATAGCTGTCCAACTCTCCCAACACCATTTGTTGAAGAGGCTATTTTTCCTCCATTTTACATTGCTGCCCTCTTTGTCAAATATTAATCAACTATAGAGACTTGGGTTTATTTCTGAGCTCTGTGTTCTGTTCCATTGGTCCAACTGTCTGTTGTTATGCCAGTACCAGGCTGTTTTGATTACAGTTGCCTTGTAAAACAGTTTGATATCAGGTATTGTGATCCCTCCTACTTTGTTCTTTTTTCTCAAAGTTGCTGCCGCTATTTGGGGTTGGTTATGGTTCCATATAAATTTTTGAAGTGTTTGTTCTATGTCTGTGAAATATGCCATTGGTACTTTAATAGGTATTGCGTTGAATCTATAAATTGCTTTGAGTAGTATGGACATTTTGGTGATATTATTCTTCTGATCCACAAACACTGTATATGTTTCCATTTGTTTGTGACTTCCTTAATTTCTTTCTTTGGTGCTGTATTGTTTTCTGAGTACAGATCTTTTACATCCTTGGTTAGGTTTATTCCCAGGTATATTATTATTATTATTATTATTTTTTTTTGCTGTATCAAATGGGATTTTTCCCCTTGTTTCAGTTTCTCATGTTTAATTATTGGTATATAAAAATGCCTTTGATTTCTGAATATTGACTTCACATTCCACTGTTTTGCCAAATCATTTATTAGGTCGAGCAGTTTTTTGGTGGAGTCTGTAGAAATTTTTATGTATACCATCATGCCATCTGCAAACAGTGACAGTTTTGTTTCCTCCTTTCCAATTTGAATGCCTTTTATTTCCTTTCGTTGTCCGATTATTGTGGCTAGGACTTCCAATAACATGTTAAATAGAGATGGCAAAAGTGGACAACCTTGTCTTGTTCCTGATCTTAGTGGAAAAGATTTTAGTTTTTGCCTGTTGAGTATGATGTTGGCAGTATGTCTCTCATATATTGCCTTTATTATGTTGAGAAATGCTCCCTCTATTCTGACTTTGCTGAGTGTTTTTTTTTCATAAATGGGTGCTGTACCTTATCAAATGCTTTTCCACATCTATTGATATGATCATGTGATTTTTGTCTTTGCTTTTGTTTATGTGATGTATTGCATTTACTGATTTGCGAATGTTGAACCATCCTTGCATCCCAGGGATGAATCCCACTTGGTCATGGTGCATGTGATCTTTTTAATGTATTGTTGGATGCAGTTTGCCAATATTTAGTTGAGGATTTTAGCATCTATGTTCATCAGTGATATTGGCCTGAAGTTTTCTTTCTTTTTTGTGCCTTTATCTGATTTTGGGATTAGGATGATGCTGACTTCATAAAAAGAGTTTTGGAGTCTTCCACCATTTTGGATCTTTTTGAATAGTTTGTGAAGGATAGGGGTTCACTCTTCCTTAAATGCTGTGTAGAATTCTCCTGTGAAACCATCTGGTCCAGGGCTTTTGTGTGTCAGGAGTTTTTTGATTACTGCTTCAATTTCATCTGCTGTTATTGGTCTGTTCAGGCTTTCTGCTTCTTCTTCATTGAGTTTTGGAAGATTATATTTTTCTAAAAACTTGTCCATTTCACCTAGGTTTTCAAATTTCTGAGCATACAGTTCTTCATAGTAATTTCTTACAATCTTTGGTATTTCTGTGGTGTCAGTTGTAATCTCTCCTCTTTCATTTCTGATTGTGTTTATTTGGGTCCTCTCTTTTTATTTCTTGATGAGCCTGCTTAAAGGCTTGTTGATTTTGTTTATCTTTTCAAAGAACCAGCTCCTGGATTCATTGATCCTTAGAATTGTGCTTTTAGTCTCCCTGTCATTTAATTCTGCTCTGATTCTTGGTTATTTCCTTCCTTCTACTTGCTCTGGGCTGTCTTTGTTGTTGTTCCTTGAGTTCTTGTAGGTGTAGGGGTAGGTTGTTTGTTCGAAATGTTTCTGTCTTTTTTAGGTAGGCCTGTATCACTATGAACTTCCCTCTGAGAACTGCCTTTGCTATGTCCCATAAGTTTTGGGTTGTTGTGAGTTCATTTTCATTTGTTTCCAGAAACTTTTTGATTTCTTCCCTAATTTCATTCTTGAACCATTCATTGTTTAAAAGCATGCTTTTTAATCTTCAAGATTTTGAGGATTTTGGTTTTTTTCCCTTGGGGTTGGTTTCTAGTCTCAGTCCCTTGCAGTCAGAGAAAATGCTTGGTATGATTTCAATTTTCTTGAATTTGTTGAGGCTTGTTTTGTGTCCTGTCATGTGGTCTACCTTTGAAAATATTCCATGTGCATTTGAAAGGAATGTGTATTTAGTTTCTTTGGGATGGAGGGCTCTATATATATCAGTTAAGTCCATTTCATCTAGAGTGTTGTTGCATGCCACAATATCTTCATTGATATTTTGTTTGGAAGACTGTCCATTTTTTACAATGGGGTGTTAAAACTCCCTACTATAATTGTGTTGCTGTCAATATCTTTCTTGAAGTCCTCTAAGATTTTCTTTATGTATTTAGGTGCTCCTATGTTGGGTGCATATATATTTACAACGTTTATGTCTTCTTGGTAGATTCCTCCCTTGAGTATTATGACGTGACCTTCTGGGTCTCTCTTCATGGCTCTTCTTTTGAAGTCTATTTTGTTTGATATGAGTATTGCTACCCCAGCTTTTTTCCCCCTGTCCATTTGCTTGGAAAATTTGTTTCCAGCCTTTCACTTTGAGTCTGTGTAGGTCTTTTGTCCTGAGGTGGGTCTCTTGTAGGCAGCATATGTATAGGTCATGCTTCCTTATCCATTCAGCTATTCTATGCCTTTTGATTGGAGCATTTAATCCATTTACGTTTAAGGTTATTATTGATAGGTACTTATTCATTGCCATTTTCATACCTGTGTTCCTCTCTCTCTCTGTTTTCCTTCCTTTCCTTAAAGCAGTCCCTTTAGTATCTCTTGAAGAATTGGTTTGGTAGAGGTGTATTCTTTTAGACTTCTCTTATCCGTGAAGCTCCTTATTTGGCCTTCTCTCTTGATTGAAAGCCTTGCTGGGTAAAGTAGTCTTGGTTGCAAGCCTTTGGTTCTCATTACTTGGAATATTTCTTGCCATTCTCTTCTGGCTTGGAGCATTTCCATTGAGAAGTCAACTGCTAAACTTATTGGGGCTCCCTTGTATATTACTCCCTGTTTCTGCCTTGCTGCCTTTAAGATTCTCTCTTTGTCATGGAATTTTGCCATTTTAATTATGATGTGTCTTGAAGTGAGCCTCTTTGGGTTCCTCTTGATTGGGACTCTCTGTTTCCTGGATTTATGTGAATTTTTCTCTCATCACATTAGGAAAGTTTTCCATCATTACTTTTTCAAATAGGTTTTCTATCCCTTGCTCTTCTTTTTCTCCTTCTGGTATCCCTAGTATATGGATATTATTACGTTTCACATTGTCTTGCATTTCCCTTAATCCCTCTTCATTCTTTCTGAGCCTCTTTTCCTTTTCTTGCTCTTTCTGGGTGTTTTTTTCTACTTTGTTCTCCAACTTGCTGATCCGATCTTCTGCTTCATCGATTCTGCTTTTCATTCCTTCCACTGTGTTCTTCAGTTCAGAAATTGTATCTTCATTTCCTCTTGGCCCTTGTTGATAGTTTCTATTTCCTTTTTCATGTTGATATAATTTGCAGTGAGTTCATTGTAGCTTCCCTGTAGTTTCTGGTAGCTCTTTGAGAGCTCATGGAGCTTCCTGACAACCATTGCTTTGAATTCAATATCTGATAGTTGAGTTGCCTCTGTTTCATTTAGCATTCTTTCTGGGGCTTCCTCCTTTCCTTTCACTTGGGGATTGTTTCTTTGCCTTCCCATTGTTTGTGAGACTCTTCTTGTTAGCCTCAGCTTCTTAAGTTGATCTGTTCTTGCTCCCTGGGTTTATGGTGTGAACTTCTGTGGTAGAATACCTGTGAGATTAGGTGGTGCAGACTCCTTTGGGTATTCTGGTATTCACAGCTTCCACTATCTCAGCTGTTGGGATGCCCCTCTGTGGGTCCAACTCTGATTTTTTCACAGTTCCAGGTTTTTTTTGTTTGTTTGTTTGTTTTACTCTTGGGTATTTAAAAAGAGAAAAGAAAAAAAATGAAAAAAGAAAAAAAGGAGAGGAAGGAAGAAGAGATAAAATTGGAAAGAAAGGAAGAAGGAATCAAACAAGAAAGAAGGAAAGGAAAGCAAAAGGAACTGAGGGATAAAAATAAAAATAATAATAAATAATAATTAAAATATAATTAATAAAAGAAAAATAAAAAACAAAACCTCTTGCTGGTTTCAAACTGGCCAAACCTGTTTTTCTGGTCTTGCTGGCTGCAACAGCTTGAGAGGTCACTGGTATCACTTTTCTCCCTATTTAGCACTCAGTCAGCTTTGGGCTACTCTCCTCAGTGCTAGCTGTGCACTCTCCCCAGAGCTAGCTCAGTGCCTCTCCACACAGGGCCTTCAGTGTGGTTTCTGAGCCTCGTGTAGAGCATGCTCTTTCCTGAGTTTATGGGTGTGAGCTCTGGGTCTCCTACGGGGCGTGCACACTAACCTGAGTTTATAGATGTGGGTTCTGTGGGTTTCCTGTGTTGCGTGTACTCACCCTAGGTTCATGGGTATGAGCTCTGGGTCTTCCACAAAGCCCCCTCCTCTGGTGGTACAGGTGCCTCTGGTCGCATGGGCACCTCTGGTCACTTGGATGGGCTGTGTTTCTTAATCTGAGCTCAATCAGTCACCAGGAGCCCTTAATAGTAGGTATTAAGGGTCCTAATACTTAACAACCACCACCACCTCCCCCATCACCATTGGAGAGCACTAGGGAATCACCTTGTTATTTTGAAAACTGGCAAATAAAAGGAAAGAGGCATTTATCCTCTCCTTGTCATATAACCTTCCTTGCGGGGCAATAAAAGAGTTGATGAATGGAAGTGTATTTGTTAGAGAACAAGACAGGGGAAGGGAGACAGAAAGAGAGGGAGAGAAACATCAATGTGAGAGTGAAACATAAATCGGTTGTCTCTCCTATGTGCCCCAACCAGGGACAGAACCCACAACCTAGGATGTGCCTGGACTGGGAATCAAACCAGCAACTTTTTGCTTTGTAGGATTATGCCCAACAAACTAAGTCACGCTGGTCAGGGATGGAAGTGTAACTTGATAGAAGTATTTTAGCTAATGAATGACAAATGAATGATAGAATTAGAATACCATCACTGTGCAATCACAATCATTAGTGCAATCAATAGTGGTATATCCAGGCAACTATCATCAAATGGCTGCTAACATCACACAAGGAGAGACAAGCAGACATTATGTGCCTCTGTAGACAGTACCACCTATGACCCTTACCATCACCATCAGAAAGCAAACCTGGATATAATGGGGACCTAACAGGAAATAGGTAAAATAGAGGAACTTGGGGTTTTTTTTTAAACACACAAGGATGCAAATTAGTAAACTTCAACAAGTAAATTGCAAGGAATATCAAGGGAGTGGCATGGATTAAAAGAAATCCAAGAAACTTTATCAGCCCACTGTAATACTTCAAACACATAAGATATAAAATGAGAATTGTGAATCAGGAATATTCAAGTTCTTTATACTTTATATTATTAAATAATTATTAATTTTTAAAGGGCAATAACTTTATTGTGGTGATTTTTTTTTTAAAGTTCTTATCAGACTTCCCTTCAAGATGGAGGTGTAGGTAGATGTGCTTTACTTCCTCACACAACCAAAAGAAGGGCAACAACCAATTTAAAAACAAAAACCAACCATAACTTACAGAAAAATTGAGCTTTATGGAAGTTTGACAACTAAGGAGTTAAAGGATAAACTTTCATCCAGACTTGTTTGGAACCACCCTGCCTAGTTTCAAAAGCTGTAACCTGCGCCCCACCCCACCCCCGCCATGGCCAAGGCTGAGTGAGCGACCTTCAGACTTTAAGCCACTAAGGAGGCAAGCTTATCTTCCTGACAGGAGTGCCGCTTCTGCTTCATCCATAACTGGCCCCCAATGCTTGGTTGGTTAGCCAATGATGGGTAAGATTCCGTCAAGGGAGGGGTTGCCTAAGACAGGCATGATCACTTGGAAGGCCCTCAAGGAAGGACTTGAGAGGCTACAGCGAAAGGGGGTGATGGACCTTCGCCCCTTGGCTATCCTGACATAGCCTGAGTCCTTATTCTATGTGTGAGAAGTCTCCTAATCTCGTGGCTGCCTTGCTTTCCATGCCTGACTTAAGCCTGAAACAACAACAGAGGGCAGTGCAGCTCTGTGCTGGAAAGGGCAGGTTCCCTGGGTGATCAGGCCTGAGAAACAATACATAAAATCCTGTGAAACCTGCTTTGCTAAGAATGCTCTCAATTAAATGATAAGGGTCTGAGCAGGAAACGAGGTTGTTTCCCAAAGTTTTGTAGCCCTTTAGCTAACAGACCCTGACTCAGAATAGGCCCTCATAGTTCTTTGTATGCTATCTACTGTTTGATCCTTCCTGCCTGACAATGATTAATGAACTTTACCTGTATTCCTGTGCAAATTAAACCCAACAAAAGTCTGTCAGGGCAAGGGCATGGGGTGCTCTCCCCTTGAGAGAGTAGCCATGCCATCCCTTTTCCCCCACAGGACTTGGTAGTCCATGTGAATTTGTCTCGTATCTCATCCACAACGACAGACCCCATGAGCTGGGGTCCGCATCACAGACTGATAGGATGGGTGGAGACAGGCAGCCAAGGCAGAGAGGACAAATGGCAAGGCAGCAGCTAGAGGACTGGGTGGGTGAAGGAGCAGCTGGTGGACCAGGTGGTCCCACATTCACATGCAGATAAACCTGTAGGAACAACTGGGGAGTGAGACAGACCACACAATCCAGGGTTCCAGTATGGGGAAATAAAGCATCAAAACCCCTGGCTGTAAAAATCTGTGGGAGTTGCAATGGAGGAAGAAACTCCCAGTTTCACAGGAGAGTCCATTGTAGGGACCCACAGGGTCCTAGTACATACATAAGCCCACCCACCCAGGAATCAGTACCAGAAGGGTCCAATTTGCCTGTGGGTAGCGGGAAAAGTGACTGAAAGTGGGGTGAGAGCTGCTCAAGCTACATTGTTCCTTCTCTGACCCCTCCCACACATAAAGCACCAAAATGCAGCTAAGTGGGTTACCCCACCTTGGTACCCAGGGCTCCACCCCTAACAATACAACAGGTACGCTGACACAAAGAAATATGGCCCAAATGAAAGAACAGATCAAAACTCCAGAAAAAGAACTAGGTGATTGTTGGGAACCGTTCTGCCTGGTTTCAGGAGTTGTAACCCTATGCCCCCATGACTAAGGCTGAGTGAGCAACCTTCAGACTGTAAGCCACTAAGGAGACAAAGCTTATCTCCCTGGCAGGAGCGCTGCTTCTGCTTCATCCATAACTGGCCCCCAATGCTTGGTCGGTTAGCCAATAATGGGTAAGATTCCCCCAAGGGAGGGTTCACCTAAGACAGGCATGACCACTTGGAAGGCCCTCAAGGAAGGACTTGGGGGGCCACAGCAAAAGGGGGCGATGGACCCTTGCCCCCTGGCTATCCTGACATAGCCTGAGTCCTCAATTTCTCTGGGAGAAGTTTTCCTTATCTCTTGCTTCCTGGTCTTAATCCACTTAAGCCTGAAACTATGATGGAGGGTGGTGCAGCCCCATGCTGGCTACAGCAGGCTTCCCTGGTGATCGGGCATAAGAAAGAATTCGTGAAGTCTATGAAATCTGCTTTGCTAAGAGTGCTCTCATTTAAATGATAAGGGTCCAAGCAGGAAATGAGTTTGTCTCCTAAAGTTTTATTACCCCTTAGGTGACAGACCTTGACTCAATTAAACTCTCAGAGTTCTTTGAAATGTTATCTACTGTTTGATCCTTGCCGCCTGACATTGATTGATGAGCTTTACCTGTATTCCTGTGTATTACAAACTTAATAAAAACCATGGAGGAAGGGGCTCTTGGCCCTTCTCCTTTGAGAGATTGGCCACCTGTCCTCCCCAAGCAGATTATGTCTCGGTAGACTTATTTTCATCTGCAGCGGATGGATGGGGCTCTGCGGGCAGAGCCCAACCACAGGTGATGAGGAGATAGCCAACCTATCAGATGCAGAGTTCAAAATATTGGTAATCAGGACACTCACAGAATGATTGAGTATAGATGCAAAATAAAGGAAGAAGTGAAGGCTATGCAAAGTGAAATAAAGGAAAATGTACAGGGAACCAACAGGAAACGGAAGAAAACCAGGGCTCAAGAAAATGAAGAAATAAACATTCAACCAGAACAGAATGAAGAAACAAGAATTCAACAAAATGAAGAGAGGCTTAGGAACCTCCAGTGTAACTTTGAACGTTCCAACATCCAAATCATAGAGGTGCCAGAAGGAGAAAAGGAAGAGCAAGAAATGGAAAACTTATTTGAAAAACTAATGAAGGAAAACTTCCCCAATCTGGTGAAGCATAGGAAATCTTTCTGCGTGGTGTGGGCCCAGACGGGACCCATGTCCACAGACAGGTTCTCCTGTGGGGAATCAGGCCTGCATTGTACCTAGACTGCTATGAGAATTGCTTTTGCTAAAACTCCCTCACCCTGAATTGAGACAGCAATGTTTACTGCATATCTTTAAGGTAACTTCCTAAAATCCATGCTAAACCTTCCAAGGATAAGTGTAACCAGTTCAACCACTTTTCCCTTTGCATTTGCAAATATCATCCTTCTGTGATGTGATTAGCAGCATCCTCTCCTTTGTTTTCTGTAAAAGGTAGCCACCTAAAGTGAACCTGTGCATAGTAAATGAGGAGCATCATATAATGTGCCCAGAAAAGCAATAAAAGCTTGTCAAGGCAAGGGTTGGGGAGCTCTCCTCTTGAGAGAGTGGCTGTGCCATTCCTTTTCTTCCACAGGACTCCATAGTCTGTTTGAATTTGTTGTATCTCATCCACAATGTCACAGACCCCATAAGCCAGGGTCCGAATCAGTGAAGGAAATAGCCATGCAAGTCCAGAAAGCTCAGAGAGTTCTAAAGAAGATGGACCCAAAAAGGAACACACCAAGACACATCATAATTAAATTGCCAAAGGTTGAAGATAAAGAGAGAATCTTAAAAGCAGCTAGAAAAAAAAGGAGACAGTTACCTACAAAGGAGTTCCCATTAGACTATCAGCTGACTTCTCAGAAGAAACCTTGCTAGCGAGAAGGGGCTGGAAAGAAGTATTCAAAGTCATAAAAGGCAAGGACCTACATCCAAGATTACTCTATCCAAGCAAAGCTGTAATTTAGAATGGAAGGACAGATAAAAAGTGCTTCCCAGTTAAGGTAAAGTTAAAAGTTCATCATCACCAAGCCCTTACTAAATGAAATGTTAAAGGGACCTATCTAAGAAAAAAAGGTCAAAACTATGAACAGTAAAATGACAACACACTCACAACTATCAACAACTGAACATGAAACAAAAACAAAAACAAACACAAACTAAGCAAACAACTAGAACAGGAATAGATTCAGAGAAATGGAGATCATGTGAAGGGTTATCAGTGGGGAGGTGGATGAAGGAGAATGTGGGAAAAGTTACAGGGAATAAGAAGAATAATTGGTAGGTACAAAATAGACAGGAGGAGGTTATGAATGGTATAGGAAATGGAGAAACCAAAGAACTTATATGTATGATCCATGGGCATGAAGTAAGGGGGGAGGGGATTCAGGAGGGGATGGGCTGGAGGGCAGAGGGGGATAAAGGGGAGAAAATAATGGGACAACTGTAATAGCATAATCAATAAAATATACTTAAAAAAATTCTTATCTTCTGGCCCTAGCCAGGTGGCTCAGCTGGTTGGAGCATCACCCAGTAAACCAGAAGGTTGCCGTTTTAATTCCCAGTTAGGGCATATACCTAGGTTGCCAGTTTGATCCCTGGGTGCATATAGGAGGCAACTAATCAGTGTTTCTCTTTCACATCAATGTCTCTCTCTGTCTCCCACCCCACTTCCCCTTTTTCTCTTTATCTCTCTCCATTCCTTTCCCTCTAACATCAATAAGAACATGTTCTTGGATGAGGATTAAAAATCTCTTGTCTTCTGTGAATACATATTGAAATATTTATAGATAATAAGATGATATGAACCAGTTGGGGTACTGGAAATATCAAGGGGAATATTATGTAAAGTATGTGGTTGTCTAACCTCACTATGCTGTGCACCTGAAACCAATACACAATGGTAATAAAAAAGATAATATGATACCTGGGATTTACCTCAAAATAATCCAGCAGAGGGGTTTGGGTGGGGGTTCTGAATGGCTGTGGGTTGATCATTATTGAAGATGGATTAAGGGTGCAGAGGAGGAGTTTCCCATTGCTTTTGGTAACAAATTACCACAAACCCAGTGGCTTAAAACAACTGGAGTTTTTTTTAATCTGGTAGTTCTTTGGGTGAAAATTCTATCACAGGTCTCACTGGACTAAAATCAAGGAGTTCCAGGCTGTGCTCCTTCTGGAGGCTGTAGGAAAAAAATCATTTCTAGCCTCCAGAGGTTACCTGCAGTCCTTGGCTCAGGGCCCCTTTCTCCATCCTCAAGGCCAGTAATGTCACATCTCTCTGACACTTCTTCCATAGTCACATCTCTTTCTCTGACTGTAGCCAGAAAAGGCTCTCTGTTTTAAGCATCTATGTGATTAGACTTCGTCCATCTGTATAATCCAGGATAATCCCCTATCTAAAAGTCCTTAACTTTAAATACATTTGCAGTCCATTTTGCCATGTGAGGTAACATTCCCAGTTTCTGAGATGAAGACTATCTGTCTGCTATAGAGAATCATTATCTTTTATCTGTACTTTTGTGTATGTTTGAAATTTTTCACAGTGATAAGTTAAAAGAGTTTGCTAAATGTTGCTGGCTGGAGGCTGTGATCTTCAGGAAGGGTGGTAAGACATCTCTCTGAAGCAATGACTTCTGAACTTAGATATGATGCAGGGTGAGGGCTCCATAAATGGCCCCTGTAGCCCCAGTGAAGAGCATCAGGGAGCAGTGAGACCCCTATTCCCTGCAGGGTCAGTCAGGGAGGCCTATGTAGCCTCTCTGGTCTGAAAAACGGGGTGCAAGAAACCTCTTGAAGTTGGAAGCTCCTCAGTTCACTTTACTTGGCAGAATAGGGGTTGGTAGGTATTAACTGGTTCACAGTGTCATCCTCAAATCAGGGAACTCTGTTCTGCACCCCACTGTAGCCAGCCTGCTGTGGGCTCTGCTGAGACAGACAGAGCCCTAGCTTTGCTCTCTGACTACAAGTGGCCTTAGGCAGGGTCTGGCACAGGCACCAAAGGTCATTGCAAAATATATGTTTTTTTCTTCCTCCAGAGACAGTGTCTTTGGGCATTCACAATGGTCTGGAGTTTGACATACCATCAGAGGCTGTCCTACAATATAGCCTTTAATAAAACTAGGCTCTTCCAAAACCCTGGTAATAAAGTTGTTTATCTTTATAATAAGAAGGTTGGGAAGCACCAAAATGTGGTGTATGCCCAGGTCAACTTCACAAAGTTCATGCTGTGAGACCTAAAGTTCTGATGAGGTTGTCTAAAACAAACAAAAAAGTATGTCAGCAGGGCCCATGGTGGATCCATATGTGCTAAATGTACCCACAATAGCATTAAGTGTGCTTTTCTTATTGCGGAGGAAGCATACTCATTGTAAGTTTTGCAGCCTCTTTAGTATAAATGGTTTTCTACAGCTGACTCTGTATCAGGCACAATTTAAAACACCATGTCAAATCATTTTATCTTCACTACTACCCTGTGACATAGGTAGTTGAGTCCACCACTTTTAGATGGGTTCAACCAGAGGAAAAGAACCAGTGGTAGAGCCACAGTTATTGATTTACTGCAAGAAACTGGATTATGCAATGTGGCAAAAAATCTTTAGGGCAGGTGGTCAGGCAGGACAGGCTGGAACTGAAATTGCTATCCACAGGTAGAACTTCTAGAAAACCTCAGTTCTGTTCTTAAAGACTGTCAACTGATTTAATCAGGCCTAACTCAATTTAGGATAATCTTTTATTTTAGAAGTCACCTACTTAGATACTACTTTATTTTTTTAAAAGATTTTATTTATTTATTTATTTTCAGAAAGAGGGGAAGGGAGGGAGAAAGAGAGGGAGAGAAGCATCAGTGTGGGAGAGAAACAGCAGTTGGTTGCCTCTTGCATGCTCCCAAATGGGGACCTGGCTTGCAACTCAGGCATGTGCCCTGTTGGAATTGAACCAGGAACCTTTCGGTTCACAGGCCTATGCTCCATCCACTGAGCCACACCAGCCAGGGCTACGTATTACTTTAATCCCATCCATTAAATAACCTCACAACACCTAGATTTGTATTTAACTGAATAACTGAAACTGTAGTTTAGAAAGTTGACACATAAAACTACCATCACAGATGGGAAAACTGAAGTATGGGATGATAAAATGACTTTGCTGAGGTCTCACAGTGAGTAAATGACAGAAGTAGGACTTAAACCAAAAGATGCAGAGTCTGTCTTCAACATGCTTTCACAATGTTTCTTTTAGCCAGTTGCTGGTCATGAAGTTAACCCTGCCATTGCATGCCTTCTTCTGTCTCATTACATGGGGACTAATGCATGTACTGGAGTCAGATGTATACCAGACTTAAGATGTGGGAGCTTGGAGTGGCTGGTTTCGTGGCTAGGAACAGTGGCTCTGCAGCAAGACTCTTTAGATTCCTGTTATAGTTCTGCTTTTAATAGTTGTCAGATATTATTGAGAAGGCTTCTTAACCTCTGTGTGCCTCAGTTTCTTCATCTGTAAAATATGCATAAAAGGATACCTGACTCATAGGGCATTGTGGGGATTAAATTAGATAATAGAGATAATACACTCAGAATAGAAAACAGTCAGTGAATATGTTCTTTTTTAAAAAACTATTTATTTATTTATTTATTTATTTATTTATTTATTTTTAGAGAGAGAAGAAGGGAAAAAGAAAGAAAGGGAGAGAAACATCAACGTGTGGTTGCCTCTCACATGTTTCATACTGGGGACATGGCCTGCAACCCAGGCATGTGCCCCAACTGGGAATTGAACCAGTGACCCTTTGGTTCACAGGCCAGTGCTCAATTCACTGAGCCACACCAGCCAGAGCTGAATATCAGTTCTTAAATTTTGGCTCAATACAACATTATGTACGCCACCTCCAGCTGCTGTGGGATCAGGCTCAGGACCTCCCCAGAGCTACGTGCCTCTCAGCCTTGCAAACTTTCAGCCCCTCAGAAACCTGTTGACCTTGTTCCATCGCAGAGAGTAGAGGCAGCTCTTTCAGCAGTACTGGGTCCCTGGAGTCATATGGCTTCTGGCACTGCACAGAGTTGTGTTCTGGCAAGGAGTGGCAAAGAAGTCTGACTCAGGCCCATGGACATTCCTGGGATCAGCAGGTGACCCCAGCATAAAGGAAGCATGAGATGGAGAGGAAGTTTTATGGTAGGAAAGGCTGGCTCTCAGAAGGTGAGACTGGACAGGGAACAATAGGTACATCAGGAATGCTACCCAAGTGTGCACAAGCAGATGGAAGAGGACTTCAAGCCACAGACTATGGTGGTATGTATTTGCTAAGGGAAGGAGGAGCTGACAGGCCCTTACCTTCCACAACTTAATTTTGAAATCCTAAAATCAGGTGTTGGCAGGCTAGTTCCTCCACCAGGGGTGTCCAACCTTTTCGCATCTCTGCACCACACTGGAAGAAGAAGGGTTGTCTTGGGCCACACATGAAATACATTGTGACACATAATTACAAAAAAAAATCTTATAATGTTTTAAGCAAAATTATTACTTTGTGCTGGGCCACATTCACAGCCATTCTGGGCTGCTTGCAGCCTGTGGGCTCCAGGTTGGACACTTCTGATAGAGACTGAAGGGATAATCCATTTCTGACTTTTTCACCTTCTAGTAGTCGCCTATATCCCTTAGCTCATAGACCTATCCTTCGTTTTCTCTCCAACCACTGTTTCCAGATCTCATAACCTTCTCTGATCTCTCTTGCCTTCCTCTTAATAAGGAGCCATGTGATTACCTTGGGCTCCTCTAGATAATGAAGGACAATCCCCTATCTCAAGATCCTTAACTTAATTGTAACCACAAAGCCCATTTTCCCATGTAAGATGACAGATTCTGGGGATTCGAATGTAGACATCTGTGTGGGAAGTATTCTGCTTCTGCAATAGCTGAGTAATACTTTATTGTATGCTTGTACCAGTATGTTTTTATCCATTCACCAGTTGAAGGGCAATAACATATATTTATATTTTCTAGTCAACTAACTTTTCATCTTAAGGTACAGAAAAACATACTTAAGATGAACTAAAAAAGATTTTTAAAAAGAGAAACCTCTTGTCTTGACTGGCAGGGCTCAGTGAGTTAGGCATTGTCCTGCAAACTGAAAGGATGCCAGCTCAATTTTGGTCAAGACACTGCCTGCATTACAGACCAAGTACCTGGGGGCATGCAAGAGGCAGCCAATCAATGTTTATCTTGCATATTGAAGTTTCTCTCCCTCTCTTTCTCCCTCCCTTCCCCTCTCTAAAAAATAAATAAATAAATAAATAAAATCTTTTAAAAAGAAGACTAAGGTCTTTATTAGGTTTTGTAAAAATCTTAATGTTTAAAAATAACTTTATTGAGGATTTTTAGCATCTGTGGTCCTCAGCAATTTTGGCCTGAAGTTTCCTTTCTCTGCTGTGTGTCTTTATCTGGTTTTGGGATTAGGATGATTCTGGCTTCATAAAAAGAGTTTGGGAGTCTTCCATCTTCTTGGATTTTTGGGAATAGTCTGTGAAGGATAGGGGTTAGCTCATCCTTAAATGCTTTGTAGAATTCTCCTGTGAAACAAACCATCTGGTCTAGGACTTTTGTGTGTCAGGAGTGTTTTGATTACTGCTTCAGTAATTTTGTCAGCTGTTACAGTCTGTTCAGTCTTTCTGCTTCTTCTTAATTGAGTTTTGGAAGATTATATTTTTCTAGATATTTGTCCGTTTCACCTGGGCTTTCAAATTTCTTGGCATATACTTCTTCATAGTAATTTCTTACAATCCTTTGTATTTTTGTGGTATCAGTTATAATCTCTTCTCTTTCATTTCTTATTGTGTATATTTGAGTCCTCTCTCTTTTTTTCTTGATGAATCTGCTTAAAAGCTTGTCAATTTTGTTTATCTTTTCAAAGAACCAGCTCCTGGATTTATTGACCCTTAGAATTGTGCCTTTAGTCTCTATATCCTTTAATTCTTCTCTGATCTTGGTTATTTCCTTCATTCTACTTGTTCTGGGCTGTCTTCATTGCTGTTCTTGAGCAAAATATTGGCAAACTGTGTCCAGCAGTATGTTAAAAATATCATACAATATGATCAAGTGTGATTCATCCCAGGGATACAAGGATGGTACAATATTTGCAAAACAATACATGTAATACATCTCATAAATGAAAGGAAAGACAAAAATCACATGATCATATCAATAGATGCATAAAAAGCATTTGATTACAGCACCTATTTATGATAAAAACACTCATCAAAGTGGGAATAGAAGGAGCATTCCTCAACATGATAAAGGCCATATATGAGAGACCTACAGCCAACATCATAATCAATGGGCAAAAACTTAGGGCTTTCCTGCTAAGATCAAGAAGAAGAAAAGGATGTCCAATTTCACCACTCCTATTCAACATAGTATTGGAAGTCTTAGCCACAGCAATCAGACAAGAAAAGGAAATAAAAGACATCCAAATTGGAAAGGAGGAAACAAAACTGTCATTGTTTGCAGATGACATTATAGTGTACATAGAAAATCCTGTAGACTCCACCAAAAAACTGCTCGAACTAATAAATGAATTTAGCAAAACAGTGGGATACAAAGTCAATATTCGGAAATCAAAGGCATTTTTGTTAACCGGCAATGAAATGTCAGAAACAGAAATCAGAGGGGAAAATCCCATTTGATATAGCAACAAGAAAAGTAAAGTACCTAGGAATAAACGTAACCAAGGATGTGAAAGTCCTGTACTCAGAAAACTACACACACTGAAGAAAGAAATTAAGGAAGACACAAACAAATGGAAGCATATACTGTGTTCATGGATTGGAATAATTAACATCATCAAAATGCCCATACTACCCAAAGCAATTTATAGACTCAATGCAATCCTTATTAAAGTACCAATGAAATATTTCACAGATATAGAACAAACATTTCAAAATACATATGGAATCATAAACAGTCCTGAAGGCTGCAGCAATTTCGAGAAAGAAGAACAAAGTAGGACAGATCACAATACCTGATATCAAGCTGTATTACAAGGCCACTGTAATCAAAACAGCCTGGTACTGTCACAAAAACAGGCACATAGACCAATGGAACAGAACAGAGAGCCCAGAAATAAGCCCAAGTCTCTATGGTCAATTAATATTTGACAAAGGGGGCAGAAGCATAAAGTGGAGTAAAAATAGCCTCTTCAACAAGTGATGTTGGGAGAGCTGGAAAGCTACATGCAAACAAATAAAACTCAAACACCAACTTACAGCATACACAAAAATAAATCAAGGTGGGTAAAAGACTTAAATATATGGTGTGACACCATAAAAGTCCTAGAGGAAAACATAGACTGGAAAATATCACATATTCCATAGAGCAATATTTTCATTGATATGTCCCCTAGAGCAAAGGACATAAAGGAAAGCATAAACAAATGGGACTTCAACTATTAAAAAGCTTCTGCATGGCTAAAGAAAACAGCATTAAAATGAAAAAAGAATCAACTATATGGGAAAACATATTTGCCAATTATACCTTGGGCAAGGGTTTGATCTCCAAGATATATAAAGAACTCACCTGACTCCATTTCAGGAATACAAACAACCCAATTAAAAAATGGGCAAAGGACCTGAACAAACACTTTTCCAAGGAGGACATACAGAGGGCCCAGAAACATATGAAAGGATGCTCAGCATCACTAGCCATCAAAGAGATGCAAATTAAAACCACAATGAGATACCACTTCACACTAGTCAGAATGGCCATCATAAACAAATCACCAAACAAGTGCTGGAGAGGTTGTGGAAAAAAGGGAATCATAGTGCACTGTTGGTAGGAATGCAGACTGGTGCAGTCACTGTAGAAAACAGTATGGAATTTCCTCAGAAAATTAAAAATGGGTCTGCCTTTTGATCCAGCAATTCCACTGCTGGAATTATACCCTAAGAACCCTGAAACACCAATCCAAAAGAACCTATGCAACCCAATGTTCATAGCAGCACAATTTACAATAGCCAAGTACTGAAAGCAACCTAAGGACCGACCCATCGATAAATGAGTGTATCAAAAAACTATGGTACATTTACACAATGGAATACTACACAGCAGAGAGAAAGAAGGAGCTCCTACCCTTCACTACAGCATGTATGGAACTGGAGAGCATTATGTTAAGTAAAATAAACCAATCAGTGAGGGACAAATACCATATGATCTCACCTTTAACTGGAACTTAGTCAACAGGACAAACAAGCAAGCAAAATATAACCAGAGACATTGAAATTAAGAACAACCTGACAGTAACCAGAGGGGAGGTGGGAGGGGATAATGGTGGGCAGAGGTTTTCAGGAACAAATATAAAGGACACATGGACAAAACAAAGGGGGGGTGGAAGCAGGAGAGGGAGGTGGGGATAGCTGGGGTGGGGAGGAGTTGGGGGGGTAAATGCAGATGACTGTAATTGAACAACAATAAAATAATTTAAAAATTTAAAAATAACTTCATTGAGGTAAATTATAATCTTTCATTTTAGATGTACTGTTTGATAAATTTTGTTAATTAAATGGTTATGTATCTTTTACTATAATCAAGAGGTAGAACAAGTCAAGTACTCCAAAAATTATTCTTATGTCTCTTTTCAGTAGATCCCATCTCCAGCTCAGGTAATCACTAATTTGATTTTTATTACTATACTTTTGCATTTTGTAGAATTTCATATAAATGAAACCATAAGATATGTGCTGAGTAGTATTCTATAGTATGGATATACCACAATGTGTTTGTCCATTTTCTAGCTGATGGACACAAGGATTATTTCCAGTTTTGAGCTATTATGGATAATGAACACCTACTTGGAAGTCTTTATGTGAACACATGCTTTCATTTTCTATGTATATACAGAAGGGGGTATTGCTGAGATACATGATAAATGTGTGATTAACTTTATAAAATACAACTGTACTCTTTCCCAAAGTGACTATACCATTTTGCATCCCAACCAGCAATGTATGAGAATTCTGGTTGTTGTTTATCATCTTCAACACTTTTTAACCTTAGCATTTTTAGTGGGTACACAGTACCTTTAATTTGCATTCCTTGATGACAAGTGATGTTGAACATATTGCCATATCCTCATTGACCATTTTATGAACAAATTGTTCAAATTGTTCATACATTTTTATTTTTAAAATTTATTTATTTTACAGAAAAAAAGGAAGGCAGAGAGAGAAAAATATCAATTTGTTGTTCCACTTATTTATGCAGTCATTGGTTGATTCTTGTATGTGTCCTTACCAGAGATGCAACCTTGGGATATTGTGCTGATGCTCTAACCAACCAGGGCTATTGTGTTTTTAATTAAACATATTAGGGTAACAATGGTTAATTAAATTATATAGGCTTCAAATGCACAATTTTATGATATATAATCTGTATATTGCATTGTGTGCCAAGCACTCGAAGTCAGATCTTCTTCTGTCACCATGTATTTCACCCCTTTTACCTTTTCCTACTCCTACCTGCTTCCATCTGGTAACCACTATACTGTTGTCCATGTCTATGAGTTTTCATTTGTTTGCTTTTCTTGTTTGTTCATTTGTTGCTTGTGGGTTGCTTTCAGTTTTATATGCCACATATGAGTAAAATTATATGGTTCTTGACTTTTTATGTATGATTTATTTCACTTAGCATGATATTCTCAGATCCACCCATGTTGTCACAATGGTTGTATTGCATCTTTTCTTATGTCTGAGTCATATTCCATTGTATATATGTACCACATATTCTTTATCCAATTATCTATTGAAGGACACTTCACTTGTTTCTATGTCTTGGTCACTGTGAATAAATGTTACAATGAACAAAGGGGTACATATATCTTTGCAAATAAATGTTTTCAAAATTTTCAGGAAGATATCTAGAAGAGGGGTTGTTTACTATATTTACAAAATCAAGTAGTTCATCTTAGAGAGTTGTAAAAATTGTCTTAAAAATAAATTCTGGATACAAACTCTTTCCAGGCACATATGTTCCCCAGACTGGGGGTTGAGAAATTAGAACAAGTTAAACTGCAAATGTTAAAAAATAAAAAAGGGCAGATATCAATAAAATGAAAAATAGAAAGCAATAAAAAAAATTCAGTGAAGCCAAAATCTGGTTCTTTGAGATTATCAATAAAGTTGATAAGTCTATGACAAGCTTGATCAAGAAAAAAAGAGAAACAATAGATCAAGAAACTATGGTACATTTACACAATGGAATTCTATGCAGCAGAAAGAAGGAGCTCCTACCCTTTGGGACAGCATGGATGGAACCGGAGAGCATTATGCTAAGTGAAATAAGCCAGGCAGTGAAAGATAAATACCATATGATCTCACCTTTAACAGGAACCTAATCAAACAAACAAACAAACAAGCATAATATAACCAAAGACACTGAAATTGAGAACAGGCTGACAGTGACCAGAGGGGAGAGGGGAGGGAATTTCAGGGGAAAAGGGGAAGGGTTTAGAGCAACAAGTATAAAAGACACATGGACAAAAACTAGGGGGGCTGGAAATGGGAGGGAGGTGGGGAGGGTTGGGGCGGTGGGCTGAGATGAGAGTAAAAGGCAGAAAACTGTACAAGAACAACAATTAAAATAAAAACAAAAAATTAACAATATTAAATATTGTTATTTAATATTAAATATTATTCAATTATTAAATATTAAAATACTAAAATATTAAATATTGTTAATTTTTCTGTAACAATACAACACTACAAATACTACAGAGACTTAAAAGAATATAAGAAAATCTTATGAATAAATGTGTGCCAATAAATTCAATGACCTAAATGAAATTTACTTGAAAGACACAAATTACCAAAACTGATCCAAGAAGAAATAGAAACATACATTGAAAAAACTAAATTTGTCATTTAAAACATTCCCAGAAAGAAAACATTTAAGAAAAATCATGGTTTTATGATCCAATTTACCGATAGGCACTTAGGTTGCTTCCAGCACTTGGCTATTGTATATTGTGCTGCTATGATAAAACCAAGGGGGAGGGTGGAAGCAAGGGAGGGAGGTGGGTTTGGCTGGGGTAGGGGGGAATGAGGGGGGAAATGCAGACAGCTGCAATTGAACAAGAATAAAGTAATTTAAAAAAATTATGTAAACTCTGCAGAAATGATTTCAGAAAAAAGAAGAGGAAGAATCATTTCTTAACTGATTTTGTGAGGCAAGTATTACCCTGACACCCAAAACAGACAAACACATCATGAGAGGTCCAAGGTAGTAGCAGCATAGGAGAATGTTGAACTCTCTACCTCACATGAACACACTGAAATATACACCTATATCAAAGGAATTACTCCTGAAGGACAACTGAGGGCTGATTAAACAGCTTATGAATAACAAATGAGAGGAAGAGACCAACTAGAGAAGGCTAGGAAACTGCAGGAGTTCTCCTGGGTCTTTGGGAATTCTCTGGGATTGAAGATGCTGTGAGTGCCATTGTTTATGTCATCCTCCATTTCAATAGGATTAACAATAGCTCTATTCAGATACTTTGGCCTCTGTGCAAGATTGCCACAGCACATTCCCAGCCACACTTTCCAGAGTCCATTTTGGCTTTGAACAAAGGGAGTAAGCAGGATCAACAGGGTGTCACACATGCACTTGGATTCTCTGCCTAAAGCCACTCCAGCCCAGCAGGCCAGTGCCCTAGCCATTGTAAGCACTTCCAAGCTCCAACCACTCTTCCAAAACTACTCAGCACATACAGCGTACACAAATATTGCTCTAACAAGACCACCAAACAAGCACAACAAACAAGAGAGATACTGTATAGAGAACACTGGGGAGCCATGACAGCTCTCCAGGAACTGTAAGTGTTCTTCTGGTTTGGAGATACTGGTGAGTACCACTGTATATGTTCCCCTCCACCTTCATAAAGTGCTCTGGAATACCTTCAAGGTGTTGGAATAGGTTCCTGGGCATATATCTTGCACTTATTTCAGCTCCAAACAAAGGGAGCAAGCAGGATCAATAGGACATTACCACACATAACTGACCTTCCAATCCAGAGCCTCTCCATCTTGGTAGGTTGGTGCTCCAGATGCTACTTGGTTCTAACCAGCCTGCCAAAACCACCCAGCATACACAATATACACAGAGGTTGTTCTACGCTTTCAAAGGGATAAATAGCTATTTTTATCTAATTCATATAAACATAGGAAATCAAATAAAATGAAAGACAAAATAATATCTCTCAAATGAAGGAATAAATAAAGTCCCCAGGGGAAAAACCCTAATGAAACAAAGATAAATAATTTACCTGATGAATAATTCAAATAAATGACCATAAGTATGCTTACCAAATTTGATAGCAGAATAGAAGAACTTAGAGAAAACAAAGAATTGGAAAGTATAATAAAAAACCAAGCAGAAGCAACAAGTATAAAGGACACATGGACAAAAATTGGGGGGGGGTGGAAATGGGAGGGAGGTGGGGAGGGCTGGGGCAGTGGTCTGGGATGAGAGTAAAAGACAGGAAACTGTACAAGAACAACAATTAAAATAAAAAATAAATAAAATTCACTAAAAAAAAACAAGCACTAAAAAAAAACAAGCAGAGCTGAAGAATACAATAACTGAAAAAAATGCACTAGAAGGACTCAAAAGCAGATTAGCTAATATATTACAGATCAACAACCTGGAAGATAGACTAGTGGAAACTAACCAGTCAGAGCAGCAAAAATAAGAAAGTTTTTAAATTTTTTTTTTATTTTTAGAGAGAGGGGAAGGGAAGGAGAAAGAGAGGGAGAGAAACATCAATGCATGGTTGCTTCTTGTACTCCCCCAACCAGAAAGTTTTTTTAAAGTCAAGGATAGCTTAAGGGACCTCTGGGATAACATCAAGTGCACAAACATTCACATTACAGAGATCCCAGGAGGAGAACAAAGTAAGATAGGAACTGGAACATTATTTGAAGATATAATAGCTGAAAATGTTCTTAATATAGAGAAAGAAACAGACATCCCAATACAGGAATAACATAGAATTCCAAAAAAGATAGAGCCAAAAAAACCATACTGAAAATGTAATTAAAGTGACAAGAGTTAAAGCTAGAGAGACACTTTTGAAGCCACAGGAGCTAAACAATTAGTTATATACAAAGGAAAGCCTATAAGGCTATCAAATGACTTCTCAGCAGCAGAAAATGAAATCTCTTAAAAATAGATCTAAAATATAATATCACTTGAGGTGGTGAACACACAATGCAATATACAGAGGATATACTGTAGATTTGTATGCCTGAAATATACATAATTTTAATAACCAGTGTCACCCCAAAGAATTCAATAAATAAATAATAAAGAACTTCACAAGCCAGAAGGTAGTGGCAAAACATCTTTAAAGTGCTAAAAGAAAGGAACATAAAACCTAAAATAATTTACCCAGCAACATTATCATTCATAATTGAAAGGAAAAAAAGAGATTCTTGCCAAGCAAAAACCAAAAAAGTTTATCACCACTAAACCAGCTTCAAGAAATGTTGAAGTCTTTTTTTTAAGCAGAAAAGAAAAGGCCATAATCAAAACAAGGAAATATAAGAAAGGAAAAATATCACCGGTAAAGTAAAATATTTAATAAATATAGTGAATCAGACATTTAAAAAACTACTACAAAACTCAGGACTTTCGGCCAAGATGGAGGCATAGGTAGATACACTGTGCCTCCTCACACAACCAAAATAGAGACAGCAACAGTTTAGAAACAACAACAATAAAAAACAGTACTGACAGAAAATTGAACTGTACGGAAGTCCAACAACCAAGGAGTTAAAGTAGACATATTCATCCAGACTGGTAGGAAGGGCAGAATCAGGCAGCTGGGCAGAGAGGGGTCCCGGCAAAAAGAGTGGTGGCTGGTGGACCCCAGGTGTGCAAGGCAGCAGCTGTAGGACCCAATAAGGTGGAGGACTGTGGAGGGGCATGGTGTACAAAGTGGCTGGTGGACCTGGTGGTCCCACATTTGCATGCAGATAAACCAGGTGAAACTTGGGAATGAGACAGACCATGCAATCCAGGGTCCTAGCACAGGGAAATACAGCCTCAAAACAACAATTGAAAACACCTGTGGGGTTGAGGCGCCAGAAGGAGCTCCCAGACTCACAGGAGAGTTCGTTGGAGAGACCCACAGGGTACTAGAATGTACACAAACCCACCCACATGGGAATCAGCACCAGATGGGCCCAATTTGCTTGGGGGAAGTGGTGGAAGTGACTGAAATCTGGCAGAGAGCAGAGCAAGCACCATTGTTTCCTCTCAGACCCCTGCCCCACATTCAGCATCACAAGCCAGCAACTGGGTTGCCCTGCCCTGGTGAACACCTAAGGCTCTGCCCCTCACTGTATAACAGGCACATCAAGACAAAAAAAATATGGCCCAAACAAAAGAACAGATCAAAGCTCCAGAAAAAAATACAACTAAGTGACAGAGATAGCCAACCCATCAGATGCACAGTTCAAAACATTGATAATCAGGAAGCTCACAGAATTGGTTGAATTTGGTCGCAAATTAGATGAAAAAATGAAGGCTACACTAAGTGAAATAAAGGAAAATGTACAGGGAACCAATAGTGATGTTAAGGAAATTGGGACTCAAATCAACAGTACAGACCAGAAGGAAGAAAGAAACATCCAATCAGAAAAGAAGGAAGAAACGAGAACTAAAAAAAAAAAAATGAGGAGAGGCTTAGGAACCTCCAGGACATCTTTAAACATCCCAACATCCAAATTATAGGGGTACCAGAAGGGGAAGAGGAAGAGCAACAAGTGGAAAACTTATTTGAACAAATAATCAAGGAGAACTTCCCCAATCTGGCAAAGGAAATAGACTTCCAGGAAGTCCAGGAAGCTCAGAAAGTCCCAAAGAAGTTGGATCCCAGGAGGAACACACTAAGGCACGTCACAATTACATTAGCCAAGATTAAAATTAAGGAGATAATCCTAGAAGCAGCAAGAGACAAGGAGGCAGTTACCTACAAAGGAGTTCCCATCAGACTGTCAGCTGATTTCTCAAAGGAGACCTAACAGGCAAGAAGGGGCTGGAAAGAAATATTTGAAGTCATGAAAGTCCAGGACCTACATCCAAGATTGCTCTATCCAGCAAAGCTTTCATTTAGAATGGAAGGGAAGATAAAGTTCTTCTCAGATAAGGTGAAGTTAAAGGAGTTCATCATCACCAAGCCCTTATTATATGAAATGTTAAAGGGACTTATCTAAGAAAAGGAAGATAAAAAACATGTACAGTAAAATGACAGCAAACTCACAATTATTAACAATCACACCTAAAACAAAAACAAAAACAAAGTAAGCAAACAACTAGAATGGGAAGAGAACCACAGAAATGGAGATCACATGGAGGGTTAGAAACAGGGGAGTTGGAGGGAGAGAGTGGAAAAAGTTACAGAGAATAAATAGCATAGATGGTAGGTAGAAAATAGACAGGGGGCAGGTAAGAATAGTATGGGAAATGTAAAAGCTAAAGAACTTATGACACATGGACATGAACTAAAGGGGGGAATGTGGGTGGGAGTGGGTATGCAGGGTGGAGGGGAATGATGGGGGAGAAATGGGACAAGTGTAATAGTGTAATCAATAAAATATACTTTAAAAAAGAGTCTCTCCTTATCTTTAATCTTGGGTAATGTAATTACAATGTGCCTTGGTGTGTGCTTCCTTGGGTCCAACTTCTTTGGGACTCTCTGAGCTTCCTGACTTTCTGGAAGTCTATTTCCTTATTCAGATTGGGGATGTTCTCCTTCGTTATGTTTTCAAATAAGTTTTCAATTTCTTGCTCTTCCTGATCTCCTTCTGGCATCCCTGTGATTTGGATATTGGAATGTTTAAAGTTGTCCTGGAAGTTCCTCAGCCTCCCCTCATTTTTTTGAATTCTTGTTTCTTCATTCTGTTCTGCTTGAATGTTTCTTTTCCTTCCAGTCCAGACCATTGCTTTGAGTCCCGGTTTCCTTCCTGTCACTGTTGGTTCCCTGTACATTATCCTTTATTTCACTTTTCATAGTCTCCATTTTTTCCTCTATTTTGCGACGATACTCAACCAATTCTCTGAGCTTCCTGATTACCAGTGTTTTGAACTGTGCATCTGATAAGTTGGCTATCTCTACATCACTTAGTTATATTTTTTCTGGAGCTTTAATCTGTTCTTTCGTTTGGACCAATTTTTTTTTTTGTCTCAGTATGCCTGTTATGTAGTAAGGGGCAAAGCCTTAGGTGTTCACCAGGGTGAGGCAACCTAAGTCACTGTGTTGTGACACTGTCAGTGTGACAGGTGTCCTAGAGGGAACAATGCCACTTGCTCTGCTCTCTGCCAGCTTTCAGTTACTTTGCTGCTACCCACATGTGAACTGGGACCTTCTGGTGCTGATTCCCAGTTGGGTGGGTTTGTATATGTCCTAGGACCCTGTGGGTCTCTCCAATGAACTCTGAACTCTCCTGTGAGGCTGGGAGTTTCTCCTGACACCACAACCCTTACAGGATTTTTCAGCCAAAGATTTTGACGCTTTATTTTTCCACTGTGGGACCCCGGGTTGCATGGTCTGTCTCACTCCCCAGTTGTTCCATTTTATCTGCATGCAAATGTGGAACCCCCCCCCCCACTCCACCAGCCATGCCTCACCTGCTCTGCCAGCTGCTGCCTTGCTGCGAGTCCTCTCCATCCCAGCTTCCTGTTGCTGCCCCTCCTACCAGTCTGGGTGAATGTTTCTTCTTTAACTTCTTGGTTATCGGACTTCTGTACAGTTCAATTTCCTGTCAGTTCTGTTGTTTTTTTGTTTTTAAATTTGTTGTTGTCCTTCTTTTGGTTGTGTGAGGAGGCACAGTGTATCTATCTATGCCTCCGCCTTGGCCAGAAGTCTTAGTTGTTCCCACAGTGCCCCTTTATGAGCACATATTTCAGTGTGTATTTCCTAAGAACAAAGACATTCTCTTAACATACACATTTATCACACTTAGCAAAATAGGGACAATTAACCCTGGCTGGTGTGGCTCAGTGGATTGAGTGCCAGCCTGTGAACCAAAGGGTCACCAATTAAATTCCCAATCAGGACACATGTTGCAGGACAGGTCTCCAGTGTGGGGTGTGTGAGAGGCAACCACACATTGATGTTTCTCTCCCTTTTTTTCTCCCTCCCTTCTCCTCTCTCTAAAAATAAATAAGTAAAATTAAAACAAAACAAAACAAAACAAAACAGGGACAATTACCAAATTGCAATTTTATTATCTAACCCCAAATTCATATTCAAATGTCATTAATTGTCCCAAAAATGTCCTTTATAGCTATTTCTTAACTGGTGTAGAATTTGAGGATCGCACAATGTTTTTGGTTGTCACATCCCTTTAGTTGAAGAAGTGATATTTGAACTCGAAACTCAGAGTGGGTCCTTAACTTCCAGGAGAGAAAACAGAGAAGAGAAACAGCCTTGGAGGGAGGTACCACTGCTGCCATTCAAATGGGGATTTGGGTCACTTAGGGTGCTTTCAAGGCAACTAGAAGTGACTTAGACAACACAGACATTTAATTTCCTCAGGTAACAAGTCTAGAGGTAGAAACTCTAAGCTTGGTGTGGCAGCTCTGTGATGTCTTCAGGGACCCAGGTTCTTTTGTTTCGGTTCAGCATCCTCCAAGTGCTAGTTTGTTCCCTGATATCTCATCACATGCTTTCCAGTGAGCTGCCACGCACCCACATACCATAGTTCTAGCATTAGTTTGTTTAAGAAGCATGTATTCATTTCCTCGGGCTGCCATAACAAGTACCATGGCCTGGGGTTCTCAAATAGCAGACATTTATTTCCTTACTGTTCTGGAGTCTGGAAGTCTGAGATCAAGGTCTTGCCATGGTTAGTTTCATGGATGCCTCTTTCCTTGGCTTGCAGACAGCTATCTTCACACTGCTTGTTTACTTGGTTGTCCCTCTCTGTATGTGTCCTAACTTCTGTTCTTATAAGGACACTGTTGAATTAGGGCCCACCCATATGAACTCATCTCACCTTGATTACCTCTTTAAAAGACCTATCCCCAAATACAGGCACCTTCTGAGCTGCTAGGGGTTAGGACTTCAGCATAGGAATATCAGGTGGATATAGTTCAGCCCAACCAGAGGGAAAGAGACAATTCTCCTTATGTTTCTCTCTTGCCAAAAGGAAAATTACTGCCAGAAGTCCTGGTCAGTCTTGACAAGTACTGAATATTAAGTTGCAGCTTTGAGAGGTGGAAATAGCCGGGAGGCCTCCTGGGTCAAGTCCAAGCTTTGTTTCCCATAGACCATGTGTTCCTGTGTAATTGGCCTTCCTCCCTGGATTTCCATCCACCTATAACTGAGGACAAATAATAACTATAATTTATCAAGTGCAAATTCATGGTCAGGATGGGCATTGAGATTTTCTCCATTTCCCAGCACCTGGCTAGTATGATGTTTCAGGCTAGCTCCTGACCCATGCACATTCTAACACCTACCCATGAGGTGAAAATCTTTCGCATCAACACTACTCTTGATCCTTTAAGTCACCCTCTAAATGTTGCATACCCCAGTTTTGTATTCCCAGCCCTGTGCACAAATATGTATGAAAAACCCTAGAATATATACAAATGTTTTTTAAATATATTTTATTGATTATGCCATTACAGTTGTTCCATTTCTCCCCCATCATTCCCCTCCACCCTGCACACCCCCTCCCACCCACATTCACTCTCTTTAGTTCATGTCCATGTGTAATAAGTTCTTTAGCTTCTACATTTCCCACACTATTCTTGCCCTCTCCCTGTCCATTTTCTACCTACTGTCTATGATACTTATTCTCTGTACCTTTTCCCCCCTCCTCCTCCCACTCCCCTCTTGCTAACCCTCCATGTGATCTCCATTTCTGTGTTTCTGCTCCTGTTCTAGCTGTTTGCTTAGTTTGCTTTTCTTTTAGGTGTGGTTGTTAATACCTGTGAGTTTGCTGTCTTTTTACTGTTCATACTTTTTATCTTCTTTTTCTTAGATAAGTCCCTTTATCATTTCATATAAAAAGGGCTTGGTGATGATGAACTCCTTTAACTTGACCTTATCTGAGAAGCACTTTATCTTCCCTTCCATTCTAAATGAAAGCTTTGCTGGATAGAGCAATCTTGGATGTAGGTCCTTGACTTTCATGACTTGGAATACCTCTTTCCAGCCCCTTCTTGCCTGTAAGGTCTCTTTTGAGAAATCAGCTGACAGTCTGATGGGAACT
>PVKU01007884.1:0-80924 GCA_004027475.1 Anoura caudifer
GAGGAATGTTTACTTATTCCTTTTGTTCAAAATTGTTGATTTGAGTCCTTGTTTCCTTCCCTTCACTGTTGGTTCCCTATATATTTGCTTTATTTCACTTTGTGTGGCTGTCACTTCTTCATTTTTGTGGCCATACTTAACCATTTCTCTGAGCATCCTGATTACCAGTGTTTTGAACTCAACATCTGATAGGTTGGCTATCTCCATATCACTTAGTTCTTTTTCTGTAGTTTTGATCTGTTCTTTCATTTGGGCCTTATTTTCTTTGTGTCCTCTATTTGGCAGAGCTGATTTGCATCCTTGTGTTGGCATACCTGTTACATTGTAAGGGGCAGAGCCTTAGGTATTAGCCAGGGCAGGGTACCCTGCTTCACTGCTTTGTAGCACCATATGTGGGGAGTGGTCAGAGAGGGTACAATGCTGCTTGCTTGGCTCTTGCGCAGTTTTCAGTTACTTGCCTTACTTCCCAAAAGTGACTGGCGCCCTTCTAGCTGCTGATCTGGCACTGATTCCCCAAGTGGGTAGGTTTGCGTACATTCTAGGGCCCTGTGGGTGTTTTAAACAGACTCTCCTGAGAGACTGGCAGTTTCTTCCACTGCCATAACCCCCACTGCTTTTTACAGCCAGAAGTTATGAGGCTTTATTTTCCCAGTGCTGGAACCCTGGGCTTGCGGTCTGGCCTGGAGCTAGGATTGCTCACTCCCCAGTTGTCCCTCCCGATTTTTATCCGCTGCATGTGAATGTGGGATCGCCTGTAAGGCCAGCCTGCCCACTGCCAGGCAGTGCATCTTCTCCACTCCAGCTGCCAGTCTTCACCTCTCCTACCCAGCTGAATGTTTCTTATTTAACTCTTTGGTTGTGGGACTTTCATACAGTTCAATTTTCTGGCTGTTCTGTTTGTTTCTTGTTTTTACATTGGTTGTTATCCTCTTGTGCGAGGATGTGAAGCATGTCTTTTCAGTTTTAAAATGGGTGGTATTGTCTCTTTTAGAGTTATCATGAGGACTAATTAAACTTTTTTCAAACTCCTCACTACCTGACATACTACATATGCCACATTTTTATGACATAAGTAGCAAATAAGAGTGTATTGACATTAATCTGAGAGGATCGCTATTGAAGCATTTTTTTAATCTTCTTACATAAGTGTATTGGGGAGGAAACATTTAAGTCATGAAGTACTTTCACTTCTGGGGAGAAAATGCTCAGGTGTAACATGTTAAAAATGCTTCATGGCATCTAAATGTAAGTAATAAGACAGTTGGAGACTCATTACAGCAAGACACAAGGAAAAAGCAGTCTAGGAATGAACTTCTGGTTCACAAGATGAAAGGAATTCATCTCATGAGAGACATTCTTTCATATTTATGTTATACACCTTTGCAATTTATCAAATCTGATAGGAGCAAATAAGTCAGCAGGTTAGGCCAGGTTAACATTGGGCCACTTCCAAGTAATGTGTGATAGGAACTTGTTACAGAATCTGATTAGCTAGTTTATGCTAAGACTGCTGTGTAGTTTATTGTAAGACAGTCACTGTCAACTCACTTCTGAGCTTTAGTTTTCTGAACTATAAAACAAGATAGAGGAATTCTGAGGTCCATTGCAAATGTACACTCCCATTACTTATTTCATAAATCAAAGAAAGCATTTTACTAAAGATGAATAATATAAGTAGAAGTATCGTGACAAGGCCAACTCAAGGTTTTGTACTTTTATTGTTTTTTGAGAATTATTAGAAATAAGTTTTTATTTAGTGAGCTTTTGTGGCTGCAAAATAAAAATAGCCCAAAGGAAGTTAATTTCTTCCTTTTATATTATTGTAATTTCATATTCAGTAAAAGTAGCGGAATTATATGGGAATGAGGAAATTTCCAGTGTTCAGATGCCTTAGTTAAGATTGTGTTCCCTGGACTATCTATCTCCATGTGTTTCCAACGCAGAATACCACTTAGAGAAACTAGCTTATTCAAAACAAGGAATGAGATGGGGGTGATGGTGCAGAAACCCACACTGTTGAGCATAGAGTAGTGGAAGAACCCTCTCTTAACAGGATAATGTCCTCTGTGTCCTATTTTTCATATTTCAAGTGAGGTATTTTTACTTCACATTACTGAGTTTTCAAAAGAAGAATATATTTGCTAGTAGATATTGCTATATAAGTCTCCCTACCCCCTCCCTTTCATAACATTGTAAAAAAAATCCTAGTAAAGTACAGTTTAAAAGATGTATTAAATTCCTAAGATATTAAAAATGCTACAATAAATATAAGGCTTAACTCAAAAAGAAAAAAGAAGACCGCTGGAAAAGGTTGTAGAAAAAAAGTTTAAAGATAGTATGATGAACATGTAAACAGCCTCTGGCTTTACCAGTTCTTAACATTTTGTCCCACTTGATCAGTGTGTGTGTTTCTCTCTCTCTGTCTCTGTCTCTCTATCTCTCTTGTATGTTTATCACAACCCCCAAACTTCACATTGATAAAATATTACCATCTAGTATCCTACTCATATTTATACTCCCCACTTGTTCTAAATATCCTTTATAGCTTTTTGAAACACCAGAATCTGGTCAAATATAACACTTAATATTTGTTATCATGTTTCTTTGTCTTTTATAATGATGCCTATTGCTTTCTTTTATAATACTGATATTGGAAGAGTTCAAGCTAGCTGTCTCGTTTAGTGGTCCACAGTCTTTGTCAAACTGTTTCTTCATGATTAGATTCATATTAAATATTTTCAGATGAATACTGCATAGGTGATCAGGAGGCTTATAGTGTTAGCCTTTCATGTTATTGGTGGTGTTAAATTTGGTCACTTGGTTAAGGTAGAGAATATCTTGTTTAAGAACAATCTTTCATCTAATAGGATTTTGTCATCAATTCATGATCCTTGCCAGAATCTATCATTACATTATTAGTTACAAAATACTGATTTTCTACTTGTAAGAAAATGTTAAATTTCTAAAAAAAAAAAAAAAAGAAAAGAAAATCAGCTCCCATTAGATGGCTCTTGGCAATGATAATCATTTACTTTTTTTTTTTAATTTAGAATGTCTTGGGCAATATGTGAGAATGTTAGATTCAGATGTTATTTTCACCTTTAAAGGTCAAGTACTTAAAAAGTCACGTAAGAGCTAAAGAGCTAAGGCACCAGAAATTTTAGCAAGTTTATCAGTAGTGTCAGTAATTAGATTTAGACAATTAAATTTCTGTTATTACTTTCATAGTTGCCCCAGTTCCTATTATTCAGTTGGGAATTATCTCTTTACTTTATAACTATAGTTAAACACTATGTTAATAGAGTCAGTGTGCCTCGGTTTTGCAGATGAAGTTGCTGAGCATTCTAAGAAATGCAGTATGAAATTTGAGATGCAAGCACAAAATTAATCTGCTTAATTTATATTTTCTTTTTGATTTATTCTTTTTTTTAAACATTTTATTTATTTATCTTGGGGCAAGGGAAGGGGAGAGAGCGAAAGGGAGAGAAATATCAATGTATGGTTGCCTCCCATGCATCCTCTGCCAGGAACTGGCCCGCAGCCCAGGCATGTGCCCTGACTGGGAATCGAACCGCGATCCTTTGGTTCACAGGCCCACACTCAATCCACTGAGCTACACCAGCCAGGGCTTGATTTATTCTTTGAATGTTTTTCTTATCACCTGACATTGGTAGCATGTTTTAAGTACAGTTCCAAGACATCGTAAGACACCTCTCTAAATCTGTTTCACTATTTGCATTGAGCACTGAAAACCAACTTTTGTAATTAATAGTGTAGTATCCAAAAATAATATTCATGTTTCTGTGTCTTATCGACTAGTTGTAGGTTGTTCCTAAATTGTGTTCATTATTAAGAATTCATGATTAACAGCTAAGTCCTTTCCCTTTAGAAAAGAGGGACACCTCTACTTGACAGTACTAATAACTACATTTTAAAATATTTTAATTATTTTTTTACTAATTCCAATTACTTAAATTTATGCAGCCTAAAAAGTTTTGTGACTCAGAAATAGAATCACTTGAAACATTATCATCTTACGTATACAAGTGAATTTATCCTGATCTTTCTAATTAGTAGAAATACTCATTTTAATTTTTGCCACAATATTCCTTCATTATTCTGCATTGTAGTTTGTCCATCTGTTTCATAACAAGAGCTCTTATTATGGTTTTTAAGGAAAGATGTCTTGAATATATGTTTTTCATAAATAAACATTTTATCTGAGAAAAAAATCATTGGTACTCTCTGACAAAAATTGAACCATTTCTGAAAAAGTCAGGGTCTTGGATATTTGTTCTTGGGTTGCTCAGGCTGGTTCTTGATTTTCACATCTTCCAGGTAAGTGTCTGGGTACCAAAAGGTAAAGAGCATGGTAAAACACTGTACACTGGAAAAACAGGTCTTTGGGGAACCATCAGTGTGACCCCAAACTTCTCAGACAAGAATCCCTGATATTATCTGTCTTACCACCTTTGTTGTTTGAATCGTCAGGGAAGGTTTTGAGGATTTATATCTTTTATTAACTTAAATCTACTTCAGGGCTGCAATAGAGGCTATTTTGAAAAAGCAATAACATTTTCAAGTTTTTAATAAAGTCAGTGTCTTGTTTTGCTGTTTGCTAAGCTAGTATACCAAGCATTGCTGATCTGTAAGTTTATATAAACTATAAGACTTAACCTTTTAGTGGCAAAGAAAAGTAGCATTTTTAGTTAGTGATACGCTTTTTTTTGTTTTAATTGTACAGGCAATGTGTGAATCTTGCCTGATAGGATCCTTGTATAGCATTTTTGTATGCTTATGGAAAGAGTGATTTTTGTTTCATGAAATGGGAAACACAGGCATGTGCTTTACCCAGCTGTTACAGAAATCAATGGTTAGAATTTTTTAAAAAATGACTTGCATACTCATTCAGTGTCCTGCCCAATAGACACAATTTCCTTTCTCTTTTCTTCATTTTGTTTTGTCTGTAGTGTCATAGATATTGAACATTGAGAGTTTTTTTCCTTATTTTGGTTTCAGTTGATTCCTTTTCTTAGAAGTTCAACTCTTGAGCTGGTACAGACAAGCATCTGACACAGGCAGAATTGTCCTCTGATTGCAGTTCTGTTTCTGTCTCCATCTGTTGGTATGAAGAAGTAATGCTCTTGCCAGAATAAGCAAGCCAATTTTAATTTTAGGAAGAACAAATTAAAAAAAAAGAAATTACACTCTTAATGCACTTTTTTCTTTTTTGACAATTAAGTCAGTTTGAAGATGCAAAACTCTTAAGGGATATCAGCTTTGGTAGACAGATGGTCTTTGGTGGGTTGTGTTGGGTTTTGGTTTTGGTTTTTTTTTTTTGAGCTTTTTGTTAGTAAGATTAAACCATCAAAGAGTTAAAAATCTGATGTATTAACTATGCCTAGATTCCATACATCTTGTTCTTTGGGAAATTAGAGGAAAATACTATGTTAACTCTTTTTCACCAGCGCGAGGTCAAGCATCAGTGTACCACAAAATTTTTAACGAGCAGTCTCAAAAATCCTGACAGCCTTTGCACAGAGTTTCATGGGCTTTGCACATTGTTGCTTCTGAATTGCTAACGAAGAGCTCAATATAGCTTTTGATGCATTTCAGATATTCTGGGTGGTGACTGGCTAGAGTGTTACTGACATCACAACATACAGCTGTTGACTTTCTATTGTCTCTGAGTCCTCGGCAAGTGCTTTAGACTGCTCTAGCAGCAGCTCTCCCAGTGCCTGGCTAGTCAGCTGGCTGTGTGTGCTGTTAGCTCTACCATGCACAGCATCTGTCCACAGACACCATGGGAAGTACATTTTCATTCACTCTCTATGATGAAGTAAATGCCAATACAATGAAGGTATGTGACTCTTAATTCATTTGCTAAATATGTTCAAAAGGTAATCAAATATATGACGAGTTATTTATGTTCACTTAGTACCATAATTTTTGCTAGGGACATATGTGGTAAAATCCTTGCTGTGTCCAAGCTTTTTGTTTATTTTTGCAAAAATGTATTTGTTTAGGTTGATAGAATGAGGAATAGAAGTCATTTACTTCTCAGCCTGTAGTACAAGCTTCTCCCAGATCTCCCAAATTTGTGATACTCTTTGTACTTGGTTTACATGTGTGCTCATTGGTATTTGTGTATAACAAAACAAGTTGTCAGTTGGAAAAATGACTTCTTTTTCATGTTTATCTTAAAATAGACATGCTGTATGGCTTGTTCGATCTTAAAAATTTCATTGTGGAGCAATTACAGTATGGATGAGAGCCTTCTTTTGGGAATTAAGAAATTAAGAACCTTAACTTTTGATGTTAACTGATTTTAATTTTTTTACCCTTTTTGGGGGGAAGAGGTAGAATAATTTTAAAAGTACTTATAAAAGGAAAACCTAGATCTGTCATTACTATGTTTAAATAAGCAAATCCACATCACAAAAGAGAGCAAATGCTAATCAACTGTAATTTTTAAAACTATCATTTCTGATCATACTGTCTGAATACTTTGACATTTATTTTGATATTTTATGATTCGTCAAACTGAATTCTCACCATATAAATAATACTGAATAACTGAAATATGTCTGTTAGTGTGTTTGAAAGGTTTTTTAAAGTTTTGCTTGCTTTTTACCTGGAATTAGCCAAAACTTTAACAGTATTTGGAATTGCTCTGGTATTTTCAGTCTTCCCTTTCCCCATATGAAATAATCATTTTGATCTTGAGAAATAACTGCACTCTTATAGAAGAGATAACAAGAATTCACTAAATGGCCTCTCATCAATTCTGAATCATTACTCTTTCTTTTGTTTCTTTCTGATTTGCAACTGTGTAATTAGGATCATCAAATACTAATAGATATTATTAAAATTAGAGTATTTTATCAGATACCTTGTTTCAACCTAATGCCAGGAGAATTTCATCGTCATTTCTTTTTTAAGCTTCAGATTTTCTTTTTAAGTTTTATGTTGAGAACTATTAAAGAAAAAACAAATAGCACATACTCCCCCATCCTTGCCTACAACTGGTTTTATCCATCCTTTGTCGCATTTCCCTTTTTTCTTTTTTTTTTTAATAATCTTTCCTTTTTCATTTCTTTCCTTTAGGTTTTTTTTTTTGTGTCTCTCTCTGAGAACCCCCTACCTTGTGTGTGTGTGTGTGTGTGTGTGTGTGTGTGTGTGTGTGTGTCTTTGTTTGTTTTTGTGGGTGTTGCCTCTCCCTCTCTACCTATTTTCCTTCTACTTCCCTCCCCCATTCATTGGCCTTTCACACTTTGTCTAGGTCTCTCTTCCTTTCTCTCCATCTCTATATGTTGTCTCAGTCTGTTTCTCTCTGTCTCTATGTGTCTATCTGTCTTCTCTTTTCTGCATGTCTGACTCTCCTTTCTTGGTGTATCTCTCTTCCTGTCTAGCTGTCTCTACATCTCCCTATATCTGTCTCTCATTTTCCCTGTCTCTCTCTTCCTCTCTTTTTCTGTTACTCCACTTTCCCTCTCTCTTTCTCTCTATTTCTTGATATCCTCTTTTACCCTCTTTTCTTTCTGTCTGTCCCCTCATGCCTTTCTTCTTCCTCTTCCACTCTTATTCTTCTGTGCTTCTCTCCTCCTGCCTCACTTTTCCTGTTGGTGTCTCAGTTTTTGTGAGTGCTGTTCTTTCTGTCAGTCTTCCCTCCCTCTCAGCATTTTGCTCCCTCTTCTACATTACCCCCATGTGTTTCCCCTGTCTGTGCTTTACTCCCATGCACTCTACAAATTTTCATTGTCATACAGGCTTTCAGTTTTTATTGGAACCAAATCTGCATTTGTTTGTTTGGTTTTGTTTTTGGTTAATTAGTAGCATTTACCGAATGGATTTTAACTTATGTTAAACTCAGCACTTTAAAAAAGAATCTGTTGGGTAAATAATTAAATATATTTTGAGTAGATTTTACCTTTTGCTTAATTTCTTTAATTTTTAGAAACTTATGTTTTAGGCCTTATAACTCGATTGAGATTATCACATATTCAAATCATAATTTAAACTATTTTGTCTTCCAAAGATACATATTGTAAATTGTTAAAGGGAATTCTTTTTCTCTTAAATGATTTTTCTATTAATTTATCAGTTAAGTTTTTTAATTTTTACTTATCAAAATACTTAAGACAATATTCCATTTCATAATTGTGTTTCTGGCTATAGGTAAACTTTTTTTTATGCCTGTATCTCTTTTTTTAATACCATCCTATATTCTCCAAATATGTTACAGTGGATATATGTTCTTATGTTTTTCTTTCATTTTTAACTTTTTATTTTGAAATAATGATAAATTCACAGAAAGTAGCAAAAATGGTACAGAGAGGTCCCATGCATAATGTTAAAGATTTTTAACATTTTGAAAATGTTTTCCTCAAAATTTTGTGTCTCCTATCTCAGTATTTAAATAGTCTGAAGAACAAAAACTTAGCATTTACCTATTTACTTAATCATAAACCCAGAATCATCATAACAACAATATTGTATTTTTTATTTTTTAAAGCAGATTGACAGCAATTTTATTAAGGCATAGTATATTTTAATAACACTGTGGTTTTATGATAATTAGCATAGAGCTACTGGGAAAGAAAATTAAATGTATTATTAAGTTATATATGTGTAAGAAGCAAAGAAAGATGTGTAAAATGAAAATCTTTTCAGAGCTGAGTCAAATGTTGTTCTTCTATAACTCATTCCTCTGAAATCATGTAGCCCTTCTCATTTCTACATTCTTTTGATGCCTCTGCTACTTGTATAATTTTCTTCTCTGCTGTATAGTTAGGTTCCTGGTTGTGTGGGGCAAGGAGTGGGGGTAAAATAGGACCAAAAAGTCATTGTCTTTGCAAACTTTTTGGTTCACCTTCATAGCTGACCAACCTCCATTCTGGTTTTTATATGATATCCTTAGTAGAGTTAATACAATGATTTTTTTGTTAAACTAAATTCCTCTGAGCCTTATAGTGGTATAGATATCCTTTAGGAACTAGAGAAAAGCCTGAAGCCCAATTATATTTATCAACCCAGCCTATCTTGTCACTTGACCAGAGCAAGGTAGTGTTTAAAAAAAAAATGAGGGTAAACACACACACACGCGCGCACACACACACGCACAATTATTCTTCAGTATCTGCAAGAGATTAGTTGTAGGACCCACCTTGAAAACCAAAATCCAGGGATGCTCAAGTCCCTTTACTAAAGTGGTATAGTATTCTCATGTACTCTAAATCATTTCTAGATTACCTATAATACCTAATACAACATAAATGTTATGTAAATACTTGTTATGCTGTGTTGTTACGAAATAATGACAAGAAAAAAGTCTCTATATGTTCAGTACAGACGCAAACATTTTAGGCCTAAATACATATTACAGTCAGAAGCAGCAAAACTTTTTTTAAAAAAATTACTTCAATCCATAGTTTGTTGAACTTACAGATGCAAAACTCAATGCAGAGGCCCAACTGTACATGTGTGCACCCGTGTGTGTGTGTGTAATATATATGTATTATACACACATGTACATACATATGTAGGGTTTTGGTTCTACAGAGCCTTAACATGAATCCTAGTTAACAGCCCTCATTTTATATTTTATATATAATGTGTAATATATAAAACATAAAACAAGAGTTGCTAACTACAATTTATGTATAGGCTTCTGGAGAACCAAGAAACCCCTAAATTATCTGTGAAAAGACACATGTATAGGCGATACATTTATTGAATCTACTGTGTCGATTTGATGTCTTTCTTCTTTTCCTTGTGTTTTCAGTACTTATAAGAGTATATAATTTCCACCTTCCACAACAGGGACTTCCAGAAAAATCTCATGCGGCTTTTTTCAAGTAGTATGAGCAAATACAGTGACTGATTACCAAGCACATCTGATGTTATACTACAATATGAGATCACAAGAGAGAGCTAGAAGTACCCAGTACTTTCAAAGTGCTAACTAAAATACATCTTTTTTTAACAGATAGAAAATGAATGGCAACAAAAGTTGAAGACTATATGCTCCTGTTGAGTTCCAATGAGATAATTATAAAGAAAACCAAAGAATTTGTGAAGTATTAACAACCACTAAAACAATTTGATGTGATGGGCATAACTAGGAAGTAATGACAGAAAGCCATTAGATTATCAAATCTGCACTATATTGGACTCTGATTTTATTCATTTTGTGTAAAGAAATAGGAAGTTGAGAACCAATTAAATTGGGCAGAACCTTAGGGACTCTAAAAAGAAGTTATGTTCACTCTGTAAATGTAGTGTATAGTGTGAATTTCCAAAGATCATGAGGTTCTCAGCTGTGTTCACTCATGCTTAGCAGGAGTATCTTCAAGCCATAAAAGCGTTTGCACACATCTTTTTATAGAGAATGAAGGTAGTTGTCTATCACAACTGAAAGATAGCACCTGTTCTACCTCAAGCTGTTTTTAAGCTATTTTTACTGACTACAAAGTGATCTCTGCCTGAAAGGAGAAATAAAACATTTTTGAGCCATTTCCCTGAACGTAATCCGTAGGGGCTTTCTTAAAAGCCGATCTTGATCCTTTGTTTAAAAAAATATAGTTGGCAATTCAAGAAGTGAAGGGTGGCACATTAGTAGTTTTAAAACAATATCTGTCCATTGTAACCTAACTTAAAATCCTACAAAGAGAACAGATTTTTGTCATAGAAGGAAATGGGTCATGTTAGATCTACTGATTCAAATGCTAGAAAATATGAAGTTTCACATGTTGATGAAACACATTAAGCCATCAAAGAACCTTTGGGTGGATTAGATAAATGTGCCAGGAATCCAGCATGAGTTCCGCTAAGAGTCTTCTTTTATGACGGAGCTTAATACTTTTAAGGGTTTTCATTGTAATCCTGTGACAAAAATGAAATTCCCATTATGGGTAAAAAGTACACAGAGATAAAATCATTTAATTATATTGTAATACAGAGGAAAAAAATAAAGTGCAAAGGAATTTTGAAGAAGTAAAGAGAACACATCAGAGTCTAGCTAAGAAACCAATAGACTGAAGGCTTCTTATAAGATGGCCTAGCACTTGTTACAGTCTGTGTAAAGCATATGCCTTCTTGTTATTGACATTAAGAATGACTGAATAAAGAAACTGGTATTGTGCTCATGATGGTGGTCACTTTTATTCATAAACTATAAGCCACAGACATTATTATGCTGTGAACCACAAAATACATTAGTAAAGAATGTAATGTATGATATTACGCTAAATTAAATAAGTCAGTCAGAGAAAGACAAATACCATATGATTTCACTTACACGTGGAATCTAAAGAACAAAATAAACCAACAAACAGAATTGAAAGACTCGTAGACACAGAGCAGGCTGGTGGTATCCAGACGGGAGAAGGGGTTGGAGAACTGGGTGAGAAAAGATGAAGGAGCCCTGGTTAGGTGACTCAGTTGGTTGGAGCATCATTCTCTACACCAAAAGGTTGTGGATTCAGTTCCTGGCCGGAGCACATATTTAGCTTGCAGGTTCAATCCCAGTTGGACTATGTAGGGGAAGCAGCTAGTAAGTATTTCTCATACCAGTATTTCTCTTTCTCTCTCTGTCTCTCCACTGCCCTTCCTCTTTCTCTAAAATCAATAAACATGTTCTCGGATGAGGTTTAAAAAAAGATGAAGGAGTTAAGAAGTACAAATTGGGATTTAAAAAATAGTCACAGGGATATAAAATACAGTATATGGAATATAATTAGTAATAGCTATCTATAGTGCCAAGTGGATACTGGAGATATCAGGGGAAATAGTTTGTAAAGTATATGATTATCTAACCACTATGCTGTATACCTGAAACTAATATAAAATAATACTGAATGTAAACTGTAATTGAAAAAAAAGAATATAATATATGAGACTAGACAATACAAAATATTAGTAACTTCAATGACTTCTGACACCAGCTTCTGACACCCAGAGTTAGGCCATATTTCACAGGTTAAGGGCATAGTCCTCCACAACTGTGCCCTTACTTCAAACCAGCTGGCTACAAATTAAAAGGTTCCCATTACCTGCTTAGGTTTCATGAGTCACTAGAACTTAGAAAAGTCAGGAAAGTTCTGTACTTATGAACTACAGTTTTGTTATAAAAAATACAAATCAGACAAGCCAAAAGGAGAGACACACGGGCAAGGTTTGGGAGGGTCTCAAATGCATAGCTTCCCTTATCCTCTTCCTGTAGAGTTAGGATATGTTCATTATAGTGATAGGTGACAATATGCAGAATATTCCTGTCCAGGGAAGTTTGCCCAAGCTTCAGCATTCAAAGCTTTTCTTGGGGTTCCATTAGGTAATCATAATTGATTGAATTATTGGCCATGCTGTTGAAACCAGTCTCCTGCCCTACTTCCCTTCACAGAGGTCATGCTAAATAGCACATGACTAAAGCCCCAACTTTTTACTCACATGATTAGTCTTTCTGATGTGGCAAGTCCCCATCCTTGTCATCTCAGTATAAACTATGTCACCTCAGTAGCATAAACTGTCAGGCCTGCCATCAATAACAGAGACACTTCCATTGCTCCACAAATTCCAAGGATTTAGAAGCTATCTACCAGGAACCAGGGACAAAGGCCAAATTCTTTATTACACAAAATCTTATTCTATAACTATTGATAATGTCTTTGGTGTTCTATATTAAGGAAATAGTTTACTTTTGTGGTTCTCATTTTAAAAGGTAACTCTGAGGTCAACAGAATAAATAAGTGCTTCTCTTAACCAATTTCCCTATAGTTTGTTTCATAGTTTAGAAGGATCTCTAAGTAGATAAATATACTGTTTAAAGAATTAATTATAATCAGTTCAAATTCATATGGAACAAAAATATATATTCTCTCCTTACATGCTCATTATCTTCACTTCTCTCACATCCCATTATCTGTGCCCAGTTCCCATGAATCTAAATTTGAATGTTATTTCCAAAAACATGTTCAGATGGTAAGGCCATCCTTTTTTTTTTTTTTCCATATAGTCATTAAAACATATTTTACTATGTGCCAAGAGATCTTACTACAACCTGATTTATTGTAATCTTGCATTTAACACATATATAGGGAGCTCCCAGTATAATTTGAGACTCCAATAGGTTTAGAATTAAGGCAAAATTCATTTTACCCTCACCTGCACTATATTAGGAGGTCCCTTAATAAAGCCTTCAGGTAATAGAGTTGTATTAATGGTTCTGACTTTACTGCATTGTTTCTTGCTTCATCTGTCATTAGCTAAATATCTCCAGAATCTCACAAAGTTACCGCAGGATTCTCCAGGGCCTCTCCTGTGAGCTCATGAACAGCTCTTTCATGCTCTTCCAGTTTCACCCTTCTCTGGCCCGCTGCCACTTTTGCTAGTGCTTGCCATTAAATTTGCTCCTATCTCTGCCAAAGGTTCTGTTTCCTAGAGTTACAACATCATTAGTCTTCAGGCTACCAAAATAACTACAATTTTCTGTGCCAAGATTGATTGCCTGAACACCGTGAGCTATGTGTTTTCCACTTCTCCTTTGCTTTGGTTCTCTAATGAAAACACTTTCTTTAGCTTCTGCTTTGGCTCAAACTAGGACCCCTAGATATATAGAGATATATAGAGAGTTCTTTTTTACTCCAAATGTAATTTCAACTCTTTAACAGTTAAGGAGTAGTTACCTTTAAACAGTCCTAAAATTATTTTGGCCCTTTGAAGTCAATCACAAGGCTGATGTGGCCCCCGGTGAAAATGAGTTTAACACCCCTATTCTAGCAGATAATATTCTAGGTAAAATAAAATATGAAAAGAGTTTGTTAGGTATGAATTTCCACCACATTGCCTTTAGTTTCAGAGAGTAATAAACATTTTAAAGGCTTATCCTTCCACTTGTGTTTTTGTCCCTGTTTTCTTTATTTCAACCTCAGATACTCTCTCTCATTCTCTTCCCTTTTCCCTCTTAAACCTCAAGCCTGTCTGTCTTCCTCCTTTCTCTACTGGCTCCTTCTCTTTGGTCTATACATTTTCTGTCCTAACAGTCTTTCCCCAGCTTAGCATCTCTTGCTGTGTTTGTTGCCAAATTCAGTAGATATTTTTGGTCCTCCACCTCCCTGATAATCTCATGGACTGGGTGTTCCCTAGGGATTTTATCCCAAGATTACTGTTCTTAACTCAGAGACTCCTGGGCAACTTCATCTGTGTTGATAATTCAAACCTTCCATCTATGCAGTGTTTCTACCCAAAGAAATAGCATCAGCCCCGCCTTCTCCCCTTAACTCCAATTCATCCAATTCTCTGTTCGATTTCTCCAACTGAATGTCCTAAAGGCACTCTAAATTTACATGTACAAAACTGAGATTGTTCTGCACCACATTCTCTTTTTCCTCCTCATATATTTCTTAGGTGAATGGGTAGCAAGCACCGCCAACACCTTCATTGTGTCATGTCATAACTATTCCAGCTATCACAGTACTAACCTTTTCCCGGATGATCCGTGTGTCTAGTTAGCTTCACCCAATTAGTTACTTTCTGTTGTTATATTAACCTCTTCATTTCTAATGGGAGTATATGAGTTCTGTCCAGAAGGTATCCAGCCACATAATATGAAAAATAAGAGACATTTATTGAAGAGGATACACAATATAAGAAACATTGTACATGGGACACTAATACCTCAGTCCCCTTCAAAGCAGGCACTTTGGGATCTCACACAGTTCTCCCATTTGCCATCATCTGCCCTGTTGTATTATCCTAAATCTTGTCAATGGTATGAAATCTCTTCCCTTTAAAGGTGAATTTAGTTTTAGGAAGAGTCATAGGGCGCCAAATATGGGCTGTAGTTTGGGTTAAAGGCAGAGTCGTAGGGTGCCGAATCTGTGACTTTTGATTTCCCTGGGTGATTTGATGTTTTGCCAAAAAACTCTGCACCAGATGGGATGTATGAGTAGGTGTGTTGTCATGATGAAGCTGCCAGTCCCCAGTTTTGCCTATAGCTTTTGGCCTACTAAATCATCTGAATAGTTTCCACAGAGGAATATTCAAGGTTAACACAAAATTTGATGCAGATTCATTGCTGTACTTATTCAGTCATTTTGAATGCGATGGCCACACAGTACACATACTCACTCAATGGCATCTATTGCCCCCACTGACTAGTACAGTGAAGTCATCATTGTCCGTGAATGTGCATTCCAGTCCACTCTCCTTGGCTGCCACATTACACTGATGTTGTGCAAACCGTCCTCATTATATTAACAATGGCTGGACTCTTTCCAGACAGACCTTGTAGATAGGTAGTGGCTTAACTAGCAAGGGCTCTGGATCCTGACTACCTAAATACAAATCCTAACTCTGCCAGTTACTATTTTTGTAATCTTGGACAAGATTCCTAATGTTTCTCTGCCTCAGTTTTCTTATTTGTAAAATGGGGATAGTAAGAGCACCTGGCTGATAGAGCTGTTACGAGAATTAATACAGTTAAAGCATTGAAAATAGTGCTTTGTGAATAATAAGTAGCTATGTAAGGGTTTGCTGTTAATATTATTAAAGTATGTATCATAATCGGTAATTGTCTTGTTTATTTAGTCTGCAGTAGAATGTAAGCACCTTGAGTACTGGGATCCTGTCTGCCTGGTTCACTGCTATATTCTCAACACTTACAGCAGTGCTTAGCACATAGTTTCTAATCAAAAGAATAGAATGAATGAAATCTCTTTTTGCCCTGACTGATATGGCTTAGTTGGTTGGGCATCATACTGCAAAGCAAAAGTTCACTGGTTCAGTCCCAATCAGGGCACATACCTGGGTTGCAGTGTTCTGTTCCCAGTTGAAGTGGTGCAGGAGGGAACTGATTGATGTTTCTCTCCCTCTCTTTCTCTCTCCCTTCCCCTCTCTCTAAATATAAATAAATAAAGTCTTTTAAAAAAGGAAGTCTCTTCAGTCTTCACCTCTTAATCCTTTTTCTAAATCCTAGTCACTTTTCATCACAACTCTCGTAACATTTTACCTTCTAGAGCAGAGTTTATCTATACTGTAGTAAAAATAATTCTCCATGATTTCTTTTAAAACAGTTCCCCTGTTATTCGGGCTTTCACACCCCTCATAAGATCAAGACTAAACTTCTAATCTTAACTTCAAGTATAACCACCCTTTGATGCTATTTTTCTGGTTCTTTGTTTTTATAACATTAATGAAAAGTAGCAAGACCAGGAAAAGGAACGTTGTAACAAACATTCAGTACTTACTATTCAGAATTAGCAGATGCTGACCTTTTCTTATATATGAAACAGATCTTTTTTTTTTTTTAAAGAACTAAAACAAAGCCATCATGGAAGTCCCTTTTTTATCTCACCTAAAACCTTCCCTTCCCCTCTCTAGAGATAATTACTAATGTGGAATAGGTGTGTACCCTTCCTATCCAGCTTGTGTGGTTTTTAAATTTTTACATAAGTTGCGTTGTAATTTGCAGATCATTCTGCTTTTTCATTAAACATTCTAACATCCTTTTGGGGACTTTTTAATACAGCTGTAGTTCATTTAATTGTTTTGTTGTGCAGTGTGAGTATACCACAGTTATGCTTAATCAATTTCTCTATTGATAGACATTTGATCTTTCCATTTGCTTTCTAATAAAACAATGCAATAAATATTTTTGTATGTCTCATCATGCACATGAGTCTCTTTAGTGTGTAGGTCCAAAAGTGGAAATGTTAGGCTCTAGGACTTGAAGAAATTAAACATCAATCAGTGTCACAGATTGTTTACTAAACTTACATGTTTGAGAGTCCCCATTCCCCATGCCCTTGCTAACTCTAGATATTATCAGTTTTTTTGTCTTCATCCCCAGTTCATTCTCTCTATTTCTGTTAAATAGGCTTCTCTTTTCTATCATCCCCATTTCTCCACTTAGAATACAACACATTTGTATTAAACCTTATCACTTCATATAACATTTTCCCTAAAAGTAATTTGTCTCATAGTCTTATGGGCCCCACTAAAAATTTATTTTCTCCCATTCTTCAATTTAACAAAAAAGTCTGTTCCCCTCTCTTTAAATATACTGTTAAAATTATTTTGTGTATTTGTTGGCAAATGTCATTATTAACCTCTTATTTGGGGTTTAACAAAAAAATATTTCTTGCCATGGTAGTTCTTTCTCTTTTGCTCTTTTCAAATATAGCTAATATTGCAGCTATATTGCTCTCTGAGGTTACTCAGTAAATTTTTTTTGGATGACAGTAATTGTTTATAAATAACATAGATGTTTAGCATTTTCAAATGTTGGTACTTATATTCCTGTTTAAGTAACTGACAAGTGACTGAGAAAGTGAATTTCTACTCTTTCTAAATAAAGCATGAACAGTTTTCCTTGCCTTTCTCACTAGAGACCTTTGCCCAGTTGGTTGTGTCATTATAACTTTAGGAGAAGCTTATGTGTGTTGGTCTTGTGTGTTTGGTTTATTTTATAAATGTGCCTGCTTAATTTTTTTTCTCTAAGGGAAGAAATATAGCATTGTGTCCATCGATTGACATGATACTGAATAACCAGGTAATCATAAGGGAAGAATAATGCAGTGTCTCCGCCAAATTCTATTCAGATAACTTTAATAATGTACAGTGATCTCTCACCTGTTGCAGGAGTTACGTTCCAGAGATCCCTGCAGTAGGTGAAAATCCGCGAAGTAGCAGCGTTATATTTATTTTATTATTTATATATATATTAAGGCTTTATAAACCCTTCCCACACTCCTATAAACCTTTCCCACTCTCTTATTAACCTTTCCCACACTCCTATAAACACTTCATATGTTCTTAAACACTTTCTACACTCTTAAACCTACATAATTTTAACAACAAATAAAATTCTATATGGGTACAGTATATGGCAAAATCCTGCAATATAGTGAAAACTCCACAATACAGAATTAGATATATATTTTTTTAAAAATGCACGATACAGTGAAGCTACAATAAGTGAGCCGTGATATAACAAGGGATGACTGTAACTCTTTTTTTTCTCTCAACATTTATGTGAAAAGTACTTTATTTCTTCTTGTAGGATCCAGATTTCTTTCTCACTCAAAAAAATATTAATTTAAATGATTTTTTGATATTTTGTTAACCTAGAGTAAACTGGGTTTCATTGGGTGAAATTAGAGTATTTATTTTTTTAATTGCTTAACTTTTCAGTTCTTTGGTGCTATAGAACCAAAAATTAGGCCCTAGGCATAATAAAGTGATCCTTTGATTTAGCAGTATTGACATTGCATTTTTGTTGCTGAAAATTCTATCTGAAATTTTTACTAGAGAAGCTACTCATTCTGTATATACTGAATGAGTAGTTCATTCTGAATCTACACAGACTGTATATACTAATCTGCCTTTCCAAATGTTTCTAATTCTTCCCTGCTTTGTTACCTTGAGGAAAGTATTTAGCTATGCATATTTACTATTGGTAAATGACTGGGCTTCACGTTGTTCCTTAATCACAAACTGAATCCTTATTGCCAGCCAGATTTACATAGTTTGATGCTTAAGATCACAAAAGAGAGGAATATTAAGAAAAATTGCATGGTTACCTGGCAGTTCTGATAATTCAGTAGCGATTGGCCCTACTGACCATTAATATGAAGTTAATAGTGCTTTCTTCCTCTGTACAAAGAATAGTATGTAGCACCTATCTATGTGAAAAGGATAATGAACACAATGTTAAGGTGGTACTACATGTTATAAATATTTTTGAAATAAAGGTGCTTTATACACCCAAATTTTCCCTCTTTTGATACATATAAGAGGTAGCATAGCATTTTAGGCAAGAGCCTGGAGTGGAATACCTGTCTGCCCTGTTTATGTCCTGATTCCCACACTTACCACCTGTGTGACCTTGGACAAACCCTTAAACTCTCTACCTCAGTTTCCTAATCTGTAAAACAAGGATGATCATAGGGCCTACTTTGTAGAATTATTGTCTTTAAGTAAATTAATAATGAAAGATATTACAGCAGTATCTATGACATGACAAACTATATACAGTATCAGGACTTTTTTGGTAGTAGTTTTTTGTATTTCTTTTGTAAGCTGCCTAGTCCCCATTTCTCTTTCTTTTCCCCTTTATTTATAAAACCTCCTTCAGAGATTTTGATTCTTTTGTGTCAAACATTTTCTGTCATTTCCTTTTTAATCTTTGTTATATTTTGTCATACAGAAATATTAGAACTTCATTGTAAATTTTGTTAATATTTTCCTTGTATAGCTTGTAGATTTTCATGTCATGCTTGGGAAGGACTCTCTCACCCAATAATTATGAATATATTTCCTGTATTTCCTAGTACTGTCATAGTTCTATTTTTTTTAGGTTATGATCTTTAATTTTACCAACCTATTTGGGCATATGCTTCTGAAGATTTTATTATAAATACATACATGTGGCATTTTTCTTTTGTTGGATACCTAGTAGCATAGAAATTGTATGTAATCAAATCTCTGACTTGTTACTAATAAATAACATGTTGTGATTGAAAGAAAATTTTTTCAAAGTTGAATATAAATGTCGAGCACATATATCCATCTCTTAGGTTGAATCATTCTGAGAAATTCAATTTTTAAATATCAGTTAACAGTAGGTACATAGGTACTGACATGTATACATGTAACAAATGCCAAAATGTTCATTTTTTCCCTCTAAGTTGTCTCTGTCTTGTGGAAACTTACCAAATTCATATAACTTTCTTAGTCACTTTCACTTACGGTATAACTATTTATTACATTTTAGAGTGGTGCATTTAGTTGGATCCTAAATGCTGCGGCACACATTATATTCCATGCCTTGCAGCTTTCTCTGCTTGATACCTACATGCCCACACAGCCTTAGGTGACCTCAAAAGTATAGGCTTTGTTCCAAGATAAAGGTTTTTTATTTTAGTGGGTAGAAGAAGTTTGAGTATCTCTTTTACTTGAAGGTTTGGAGAGGGAAAAGATTTTTATTTAAAACACTAATATTTAGGAGAAGAATGCAAAGTTTGTATGAATTTTAAATGTTGAAATAGTGTGCTCAAAATGAGAGTCCCTTGGGGTTATGCATTGTCCACTCCATAACATACACACATTCACACAGACTCTAGTGTTCATCCTCCTCTATTGATCTTTGTAGGGTAGATGCAAATCTTGACACATACAAAGCCACTCTGCACCCATGGTGGGACTTCTCTCAGTCTACAAGATGCATCCAGGACACAGCAAACTAGGCATCAGCCATCTACTGGCCTAGAGTGATTCTTCTGATCATGGAAGATACCTAACATTTTTGTAGTACAGAATCTGGGAGAAAGGCTGTGATGGGTGCATAAACCATTCCATCCTCCCAACAGTTATGAGCTAAATATTCTTTTTTTTCATTTTATATGAAATAAAATTATAGCTCAGACAGATTAAATAATTTACCACAGTCTTAACTGGCTGAACTAGGATTTAAATTCAGATCTCATGCTAATGTATTTGATCACTTTATTATATCATTGCCTCCTTCCAGTCAGGATCTGGTCATATTGGTTCAAAATCATTCATTCACTTAGTTTGTTGTCAAGTAATATAGCATATTAGCGAGTATTGTCCCTACATACTGGTTGTACTACTTTGGACAAATCATTTGACCTCTGGATGTTAATAACTTGCATGGTAGATTATAAGATTGGACTAGGTGGTCTCTTAGGCTCCTTGGGTCTCCTTAGGACCTTCTCATCTTCCTAGAATTCTTAGGGTTTATCTTTTCACATTGTGCCTCTTCCTCATTACACCTTGCAGTTATTGCCTTAAGCTGTGCATTATTCATTTCTTAAGTGAATCACAACCTTCCTTTTTTAGAATTTCAAATTTTAGGATTCTTGATTAAATCACAAAGTTACTTTACAAAGAACAAAAAATCTGCTTAGTTAATGCTGCCATATTGTGTCTATAATTTTATGAGAGAAAAAGTTAAAATGAAGAAAAATTTTACTGAAGTTATTTTTTATTCCTTGTTTTTGGTTGTCAGTCCATCACATAATGTCAGCTGGCTTTGGCTAGAAATAAATGGCAGAGATTTATTCAAGGATCTCGAGATTTGCAAATCAGAAAAGCTACCAGCGTTCTGAAGAAAAGAGAAAAATTGAGAGTTCTTATAGTAGAAAGTATATTCTTGAGAAAAATCAGTACCGCATTTTAAACCTCTGTATTTGTCTGAGATGTAACCTTGAGATGTCCAGTGGTCTGGATAACATATGTCAGATGGTCTGGACACATGAACATTCTTTCCTAAGTTCTTCAGAGGATTATCTATAGTGTTTACACACACACACTCACACCCCCCCCCCAGGCATTGATACACTACTGAAAAGTTTAAGTTGCTAGGCTAGTTAAAGCAAAAATAGAATCATTTTTTCCTGTTTCAGCCTGCTTTTTGTTAGTAATTTATCAGCTTGACTAGACTGACTCCATTTTATTTCTTCACTCTTTTCTCATGGTGCAACTTAAAAACAAACTAACAAAAAACACCCAGTCGTTTGATTTAGTGGCTCAGTAGCCTTTGGCAGATTGAGATGACAGTGTCAATTAAAATATAACTTTAACATTTGTTTCTGATACTTTTTTATTATCCCTTAGTCAAACAGGGTGCGATTGAAATGTAAAAACTAATGTGAATCTGTATCAGGATTCCGAATGATGATATTTCAGAAGTAGTTTTTGAGGTTAGCATAAGATGTGAATTGTTCTATGATGCATATTTGGCAGTATTAGAATTACATCTCCTGGTGCTTAGATCTCATTCTCCATTTTTTCACCCTGAAATGGTGCTATTCTGTTTATAGACAACAAAATTGTCAAAGGATGGTGGAAGCACTATAAAGGATTTTTGTAGTTGTTTGTTTGCTATGATCAATTCACTTGCACCAAAAAATATAAAATGAGCCCTGGCCAGTGTGGCTCAGTTGGTTGAAGCATCATCCCTTACACCAAAATGTTGTGGGTTCAGTTCCTGGTGAGAGAGCATGTACAGGAGGCAACCAATAGAGGTTTTTCTTTCATGTCAATGTTTGTTTCTTCCTCTCTCTGTAAAAGCAATGAAATAATGTTTTCAGGTGATGAGATATATAATAAAACTGACTTTAAAAGCAAATGACACTGGCCCTGACTAGTGTGGCTCAGTTGGTTGGGCATCATCCTACAAAGCCAAAATTCACTGGTCTGATTCCCAGTCAGCATACCTGGGTTGTGGGATTGGTCCCTGTTCAGAGCACATGTGAGATGCAACTGATTGATGTTTTCTCTCTCGCATTGATGTTTCTCTCCCTCTCTTTCTGCCTTCCTGCCCTTTTCTAAAAATAAATAAATAAAATCCTTTTTTAACAAAATAGGCAGATGACATTTGACAATTGTTGTGGGGGCAGTGTACCAAATGCAAGGAATGGCATTTCACAGACAAGCTAAATTGGCATTCAAGAGCAAGCTCCTGGCTTTGAGTTCAAGATGATGGAGTAGGAAGTTCCTGAGCTTACATCCTCTAATTGACATCAAAACTACAGCTACATCTAGAATAGCTATCTCTGGGAATGACCTGAAGACTAGTAGAACAGATTTTCTACATCTACAGATATAAAGAAAAAGCCACTTTGAAACTAGGAGGGAAAGAGTATAAGTCTAGTTACCCACCTGCCTTCCCCCTACTCTCCATGTGGTAACTCACAGGTAGGAGGGGTATCACAACCACAGAGATCTCCCCTGAAGATTGAAGGGTTTCAGCCCTAACCTGGGAACCTGTACCAGGAAGAAGAGTGTCCATACTCTCTGGTGTTGAAAACCAGTGGGGCTTATGTCTGGGAAAGCTAAAGGGATGTAGGAAACTAAAGGTGCGTTCTTTCAGAGTCTCAGAACAAAGGCAGCAGTTTGAAAAGCACATAGGTCATACATGAAAGTGATATACTGACTAATTATAGGGTATATGCTGGAAGGACAGGAACCTGTTGGAGTCAGAAGTGTGGGGAGGAGCCATTTTTTTCCCTTTATTCCTCTCCTACCACCTAGCTGGTCTCATGCAGGCAGGCACCATTTCTGATACTTTTTGTTAACCTTGCTAACACTGTTAACCCTACCCTAGCATTTCCCTGAGGACTCACCCAGACTAGAACCCCTTCAAAGCGGCTCCTTCTCTGCCACACCCAGTAGGTAGCCTCAGTCAGCACCAGCATACAGCACTATGCCTTGCAGCCAGCCACACCAGTGGCTTGCATTGCACACCAATGAGCCCACAATAGTTATGGCCAGGACTCACAGACAACTGGCCAGGGACCAGCCTTGCCTGCCAGTGTGTTCATGGAAATTGTGGTCCAACCACAAAAGGAGTTCACACTAGTTCACCCAGGGAATACCTTTGGAGCACCTGGCTTTGGTGACAAGGTTGGATGCCACCACTGTGCCCCACACAACACCTAAATAAGACCACTTTCACTCTTCAAAACAAAAGATGCAACCGACCTAATACATGGAAACAGAGGCAAATAAGAAGAGAATAATGTATGTTCCAAACAAACCAGAAAAAATGGCAAAACCCCAGAAAAAGAACTAAATGAAATGGAGGTAAGCTGTCTACTAGATAAAGAGTTAAAAATAATAATCATAAAGGTGCTCATTATACTCTGCAAGCAAGTGGGTAAGCTCAGTGAAAACTTCAACAAAGAAATAAATTTTAAAAAGAACCTATCAAAGCTGAAGAATATAAAAACTAAAATGAGAAAATACACTTGAGGGGATCAGCAGCAGGTTAGACGACACAGAAGAATGAATTAGCAATCGGAAACGACAGGATAGTGGCAATCACCCAATTAGAAGGTCAAAGGGAAAAAGAATAAGAATAGCATAAGGGATCTCTGGGGCAGCATCAAGCATACTAACATTCGAATCTTAGGGGTCCCTGAAGGAGAAAAGAGACAGATAGGGATGGAAAACCTATTTGAAGAAATAATGGCTGAAAACTTCTCTAACTTGATGAAGGAAACAAACATCCACGTTTAGGAAGCCCAGAGAGTACCAAAGAAGATGAACCCAAAGAAACCCACAGGAAGACACAGTTAAAGAGAGAACATCTTAAAAGCAGCAATAGAAAAACAACTAGTTACATACAAGGGAATGCCCATAAAACTATCACCTGATTTTTCAACAGAAACTTTGCAGGCCAGAAGGGAGTGGAATAATATATTCAACATGATGTAAGGGGAAAACCTACAACCAAGATTACTCTACCCAGCAAGATTATCATTCAGAAATGAGGGACATCAAGATTTTCCCAGACCAAAAAACAAAAAAAGATTTTATTTTGCCAGATAAGCAAAAGCTAAAGGAATTCATCACCATTAAATCAGCGTTACAAGAAACATGAAAGGTAATTCTTTAAGTGGAAAAGGTCAAAACTAGAAATAAAAAAATAGATGAAAGAAAAAATCTCACTAGCCCTGACTTGTATGGTTCAACAGGTTGGGCATTGTCCTGTAAACCAAAAGACTACCAGTTCAGTTCCTAGTTGGGGCACATGCCTGGGTTGCAAGCCAGGTCCCCAGTTGAGGGTGTTAGAGACAAAAGTGTTTCTTTCCCCCTCTTTCTCCCTCCCCTTCCCCTCCCTTGAAAAATAAATAAGTAAAATCTTTTTTAAAATTGCACTAATACAAGCAAACGTACAGTGAAGATAGTAAACCACTTATAAATCTAGTATGAAAACAATTAAAATGGCAACAAGTACATACCTATCAATTACTTTTTATTGTAAATTGTATTGTAAAATTTATGTATTTATTATACCCAATAACTACTTTATATTGCAGGGGGAGTGGAGGTGGAGAGGAGAGGGTATAGGGGGATAAATGGTGATGAGAAAATAAAATTAAAAACTTATTTTAAATGTAAATGGACTTAGTGCTCCATTCAAAAGACATAGGGTGATTGAATGTATAAAAAACAAGACCCTTACATATGCTTCCTACATGAGACTCACTTCAGATTGAAAGATGCACACAGACTGAAAGTAATGGGATGGAAAAAGTTATTTTGTGAAAATGAAAACGGGAAAAAAAGCTGGAATAACAATACATATATCAGACAAAACAGACTTTATTTTTTAATTGAATTTATTAGTTGACATTGGTTTGCAAAACCATACAGGTTTCAAGTGTACAGCTCAATAAAACATCATTTGCACATTGCGTTTTGTGCCTATTACCTGAATCAGAGTCTCTTTCCATGCCCATTTCCCCTTCCCCTTTACCCATCCCCATCCACCCCATCTCCCTTCCCCTCTGGCTATCACCACACTGTTGTCTGTGTCTATGTGGTGTGTATATGTGTGTGTGTGGTTTTTTTAATTTAAACCTTTTCTTTACCTTCTTTCCTTTAGTTCCACAATCCCCCTCTCTCTGACAGTTGTCAGTCTGTTCTGTGTATCCATGCCTCTGTTTTTATTTTGTTCATCAGTTTAAGACAAAACAATTTAGAACAAAGACTATAACAAAGACCTAGCAATTCCACTTCTGGGTGCTTATCTGAAGAAAACAAAACACTAATTTGAAAAGATACACACACCCCTATGTTCACTGCAGCATTACATACAGCAGCCAAGATGTGGAAGCAACCTAGGTGTTCATCAGTAGATGAATGGATAAACAAGAAGTGGATATACAATGTCTTTCCAGAAAAAAGTCCAGCCATTGTTAATATAACAAGAATGGTTTCCACAACATCGATGTAACCTGTCAGCCAAGGAGAGTAGACTGGAATGCACATGTGTGAACAATAATGACTCTCTGTACCAGTCAGTGGGGGCAGTAGACGCTGTTGAGTGAGCATGTGTATTCTGTGGCCATCATGTTCAAAATGACTGAATGAGTGGAGCAGTGAATCTGCATCACATTTTCCATTAAGCTTGTACATTTCCTCCATGGAAACTATTCAGTGGATTCAGAAGGCCATATCTATGGGCAAAACTGGTGATTGGCAGCTTCATCACAGCAACACACCCACTCATACATCACATCCGGTGCAGAGTTTTTGGCAAAACATCAAATCACCCAGGTGACTCAGTCCTCTACAGCCCAGATTTGGTGCCCTGTGGCTTTTGCCTTTTCCCAAAACTAAAAACACCTTTGAAAGAGAAGAGATTTCAGACCATTGATGAGATTCAGGAAGATATGATGGGGTAGGTGATGGTGATTGGGAGAACCATGTGAGATCCCAAGGTGCCTACTTTGGAAGGAGACTAAGGCATCATTGTCCTATGTACATTATTTCTTGTATCTTGTATCTTCTTAAGTAAATGTCTCTATTTGTCATATTATGTGGGTGGATACCTTCTGGACAGACCTAATATATGCAAGGTGGGGCAAAAGTAGGTTTACAGTTGTCATATGGAAAATAATATGGCAGCTAATAAATAATAATACAAGAATAAACTTTCATGAACTCAGAACTGTAAACCTACTTTTGCCCCACTTTGTGTGTGCATGGGTAGACCAACAGGGTATTGTGCCAAGTGAAATAAATCAGAAAGACAAATACTGTATCATTTCACTTATATGTGGAATCTAAAAAACTAAATAGTCACAGACACAGAAAAACTGATAGTTGTCAGAGGACTGGGTGTTGGAATGGGCAAAAAGGTAAAAGGAGTCAATAGATATGTATATTTATAACATAAATAAGTCATGGAAATGTAAAGTACACAATAAGGAATACAGTCAGTAATATCACAACTTAGTACAGTGAGAGATGGATTCTGGACTTTTCATGATCTCTTTGTAAGATATATAAATATCAATCATTGTTGTATACCAAGCTTTACATTCAATAATGAAAATTGGGTGTGAAAAAAGTAGATAACAGAATATTGGCATTGATCTTTTAGATTAATGACTGTTTAAAATAGTTATTTTGATCTTTAGAAACTTTGCTTTTAACAAACAATGTGAGTTTCTTTGAAAATGTTGAATGGCTTATTATAGTTACAGTCTTTTGTTCTTTTAAAAATCTAGAGTGCGATTATTATTCAAAATTATTCTTCTTTTAATTCTAAGGTGTTGTAACTCTGGGTGAAAATTCTAAAAGTCATAGTTCTTGGAGTCGGGTGGTCCTGGTTATGATCCCAGGCAAACCTTTTTTCATTATCTGTAAGTGATGACAATATCTCCCTTCCAACACGGACCACATAGTAGGTTCTTATTATATGTTAGTTACCTATTTTCTTCTCCCTTCTGCTTTTCCTGCTAAACTCTCTAGATGGCCTCAGTGAGTTATTCAGGCTCACAAAAGAAATACATGTCAGAATTAGTTGAAACTTAGTGTTGCAATTCGTGTTTAGGACAAGAAAATAAAATCACCAGCAGTAATATCTTTAATTTTCAATTTACTCTATGGTGTTCCATTTCACTTAACTATTTTGTTTAAATGTTTTATTTTGTTTTTAGGCCACTGAAAGGTATGGTATATTTTATACACAGCAATACATTTCAGTCCAGGAATCTACAGTGGTGACAAGGACATGGGACTCCTCCTGCCAGATTGCAGATGGTTCAGTACAATTGACATCCTGGCTGACAACTGTGAAAAAGAACCTTGGATTATTTTATTTTATTTTTGTGGGACACCACAATCCAAAATCCATAGGACACATCAGGTAACCTCCCTTGTCACTTGAGAAAAACACATTCATTTTTCTTTCAACATACTACATATAAAATGCAAAGAGCCCAGGGTATTTTAAGTAACTCTCTTCTCCTTGGTAACTTTATTGCTTTGATAATGAACAATTAACCTTGGTACAGAATATAATCTAGGAAGACATGTTCTCTTTTTTTAATAAAGATTTTATTTACTTACCTTTTAGAGAGAGGGGGAGGGAGGGAGAAACAGAGGGAGAAAAATACCAGTGTGTGAGAACCATCAATTGGTTGCCTCTTGTATGCCCCCATCTGGGACCTGGCCCAAAACCCAGGTACGTGCCCTGACTGAGAATCGAACCAGTGACCTTTCGGTTCTCAGGCTGGTGCTCAATCCACTGAGCCACACCAGCCAGGGCAGGAAGACATGTTTTTTATTCAATTGAGTCTACTTGTGACTTTAGGATTTATTTCTCTTTCCCTTTAAAACTGTTCAGATATATTTTCCCCCTCAAGACTTTATCATGAAATTTTCAGAAATAAAGAAAAATTGAAAGCATTTTATACTGAGCAACCATGTAATTACTCCAACATTCTATCATTAACATTTTATCACACTTACTTAAACCTATACCTGTCCACCTATATCCATTCCTGTCGAGCCATCAATTAATCTTAAATTTTTTTACATACTTCAAAATACGTTTTTCTTGTTCTTACCCTACCCCAAAACTGTAATTGTGTGAGGTGATGGATTGTGGTAATCATTCAGCAACACATACTTGTGTCAAATCATCATGTTGTGCACCTTAAACTTGCACGTGATTATAAAGCTAGAACAAAAAAGTTATCTACATCAGTTCTGCTCTTCAAGTTCACATTTTCTAAAATGAAAGCTATCTGATACATTTTATTTCATATTCAATGTAAAGCCCCCAGTGTTTTTTTAAACCCACTCAAACCATGAAATAATTTTGGCATCTTATGGAGTCAGTCTGGTAATATGTGTTGTTTGGCATTCAATTCCATAAGTCAGGAGAATTTTCAAATACTTGATTCATATTGTCAAACAATTAATATAGATACACAACTGTGTTTTGTATAGAATGTTGCTATTTATTTTTTTAATTTTATTTTAATTGTTCCTGTACAGTTTTCTGTCTTTTACTCCCATCCCAGCCCACTGCCCCAGCCCTTCCCACCTCCCTCCCATTTCCACCCCACCCCAGTTTTTGTCCATGTGTCCTTATATTTGTTGCACTAATATTTAATTTTTTTTAACAAATACACATGTATTTATTTTTTTAGAGTGAGGGGAAAGGAGGGAGAAAGGGAAAGAAACTTGGATGTACTAGAGATACATCTACCAGTTGCCTCTCACGGCCCCAACTGGGGATCTTGGCCCACAACCCAGACACCTGTCCTGACTGGGAATCGAACCTGCCACTTTTCAGTTTGCAGGCTGGCACGCGATCCACTGAGCCACATCAGCCAGGGCTAATATTTATTTTTTTAATTATTTCCTTTCAGAGTTACAGGGTAATTTAAGAAATTTGGAATTTTACAACTCTAAATAGAAGCTATGATAGGAAAATATTTTTCTCACAGGGTAATATTCACAATATCCCTTTAGGGGAAAAAATTCTAATGTCATCTAAATATATATTTGAAATACTCCAGCCACTGCCCCCCATCTCAATATAGCTTATTCCTTAAGGTTTCTTAAGAACTTTCACAAGTGGTCTATGCATCAAAATCACCACGTACCTTTATGATAGTTCTTCTCTCATTGTATTATGATTCTTTTTTAGTTTGAACTGGTCTGCCACTAAGGTGCATACTCCTTGAAAACAGGAATTTTGCTTCTCTCTGGGTATATTCAACATTATTTCTAGAACATAGAAAGTATTCAGACAATATTGGTGGTAACTGAATACAAGAAATGTTTCAGACTAAATTAAATTTTATTTCTTTTTTTCTAAGGCTTCAAGTTCCCTATAGAATTCTAAAATAACCTTTGCTGATGAGGATGTCTGATACTGTTAATGTAAAAAATGAACCTGAAGCAATGAAGGATTTGGAGGCAGAAGTGAAAGATACAACCAGAGTTGAAAATCTTACCAAATCAGAGAACTATGGGAAGATTTTGGCAGAGAAGAATGAACATTGTATTGACAACAATATTGATTTTCAGGTAAAGAGGATTTCTCTCTGGCTACAAATTCAGTATACAATTAACCTCTTCATACAAAACTCACTTTCAGACTTTTAAAGGGATAAGTTGACCCATTGGGACATTTGTATCAGCTGGTTTTTGAGCTGTCTGGATTAGCTTGTTGAGTCTAGCTCTTTGATTTGCTTGTTTCATGCAATACAATTCTTTTCATTTATAGTGGCCAGTGCTTTTTTACTGGCTTTCTACTTTTTCGCTCCATTCTGTATCTTATCAGTATTGTAAGAGGTCAGAATTTAAACTAAGAACTCTTACAGGATAGAAGAATAAAAAGATGGCAATTGCAGAAGTTCTGTTGGCAAAAATAGCCTTCAGGGGAAGAAGTCAACCATGACTAAGAAAAAAGATTGGAGAGGAAAAAAATTCACTTAAGGCTTTTGATGCTATACCTATATGATGACTTAGAACTAACCACTGAGAAAGCTTTTCCTTCCAGGTATAGATAGCAGTTGAGAAGGTGGTCAACAGATTCAAGATACACAAAAATTGTTTCAAGTTGTGCCTGTAGTATTTAGTTCTAAGTGTTCCAGTTATCTCTTACTCTATAACAAATTACCACAAAACAAAGAGCTAACAATTTTAAAACAAAATTTGTTAAAACTCTATTGCATTTAATTTTTGATAACTCATGATTTACGAGTTGGAAAATGGAACAGGGGCTGGCTGAATGCACAAGGAATCAAAAGAAGGCCCTCACTAATATTTAACTAGCAGGTGGTCTGGCCTGGAAGGTCCAAAACTGTTTTCCTCACATATCAGGCACTTTGGTGCCAAGGACTGGAATGTTGACTAGCTGAAACTGGGAGTACCTACCTATGGTCCTTCCAGCATGTAGGCCCCAGGGTAGTCAGACTTACTATGATGGTGACTCAGGCATAGCAGAAGAATGTTAAAATAGTCAAGCAAAGCTGCAAGTCTCTTTTAACTAGGCTTAGAAGCCCTAGAATGTCACTTCCACTGTTGTCTTTTGATGATGCATGTCAGTAAAGCCAGCCCAGGTTCAAGGGAAGGGGAATTAGACTCTGCCTATCAATATGAAACACCTTTAATCTACCACAGAAAATTATCTTAAAATACTATAACTCATTTATAGTTTAACACTATGAATAAAGAGTTCTACTCCTGGAGGAAATATTCCATCATTTTTTCTATATCCTAAAAATCTTGAGGGATACATGCTAAAAATTATACCTTCATTTTTTTCATGATAAACAAAGAAGGCTCTTTTTTTAAAGCTTATTTTGTTTATTCAGTCAAAAACTCCCCCCCCACCCCGTTATGTGCCAGAAATTTGTTAGAAAATGATAGCAACTCATACACCTATAAAAAAGCAGTTAAGCCCCACCAATTAAGGTCAAGTGGTAATTATCTAAGAAATTGGGAAGAATAATATATTTTTTCTAGTCATTTTTATTAATAGCAGTTTTTAAAATAAAACATTGTCGTATGTTAACACTCGGTGATGGTGGCATGCCAGGATCCTGATTGAATCAGAGAAAATCTGCTAAAATTCTATTGCATTCTTGATTGAAATACTAAAACATTTTCTTTTAGTCTCTCTTCTATACCTAGTGTTTACTTGTCCATGTTATGCTTATCAACAAGTGATTTATTTGGATTATTAGATCCTACCATGTCTGTTGTGTCGGTCTTGTTTGTAAGCACAAACATGTTCTGATGACCACTATCAGATGGATCACTGTAGTATGGCCCAGTCGTTTATACTATAGGGAAAGTTTCATGCATTCTCCAAACACTTACTGAAAACCTATGCCAAAGAAATATTGTAAGCAAAACTGTACAAGGTCTCTGACATCATGGTCCATATAGCATAGTGACTATAAAGATTGGAAGGAAGAACAGAGAATACAAGAATTCATTTTATATTAATCCATTAAATGCTGTATGCATTGCTTATTCAAATGTTTATTAAGAATTTAGTACATGTGGGACTATTTACTCTGCTTGGTGTTTTTTGAGGTCCAAGGTGCCTCAATGCCAGGTGTCTGGCAAGAGGTTAAGAGTTGAAATAACTTATACAGAAGACATTTAAGTAATGGATATTAGCAATGCAAGTAGATAAAACTAGAAAAAATTTTACCTAATATAATGTAAAATAAAGTCAACAGAAGTTACCTTTCAAATTACTATGGAGTTACCTATTATGAAATGTCTTTTTTTCTAACATACATCTAGGTATCTCATCTTCCTTTGGTACCTCTAAGATACTGACTAGAAGTTTCATTTTAAATAGAAACTATTATTTTTACTCAATTTAGATGTATGCACCAATTAATGTAGTTCTCCTATTAAGAATTTGGAATAAACCAATATATTTCTCTCTTTTCTGTCATTCTGAGAGTCAGCTAGCATAAATATAACTTATTTCTGTTATCTTGCTTCAGCATAGTAGTATTTCAAGTGACTTAGGGTAATGGCAATGTTTACCTAAAGAAGCATACATTTCATCCATTTCCAGATCTTAATTACCTCCTGATCATCCCCTTAGTATTTTATTTAGAAAAACTTTTTTTTAAAGATTTTATTTATTTATTTTTAGAGAAAGGGGAAGGGAGACATAAAGAGAGGGAGAGAAACATTGATTGGTTGCCTCTTGCATGCCCCCACCCGGGGACCTGGTCCACAACCCAGATGTGTGAATAGGAATCCAACCAGTGACCCTTTGCTGTGTGGGACAACACCCAGCCCACTGAGTCACACCAGCCATGGCAGAAAACTTTCAAATGAGGGGTTGTCATAGCTTCTTCAATATTGTGATAAAGTCTTACAACTTTGTACTGTCTGTTAAGGATAGCATTAACCTAAAAAATAATTTCATCAAACTAGAGAGAGGCCAGCTAACATTAGGCATCACCTTGGATGTTTCCAAATAATTGTGAAAAGGAGTTTTGCTAAGTAACTTTTCTATTGCCACATACTATTTCTATTGCAAATCTTAAATCACAAGTTAGATGGTCTATGATCATTAAGTATGATCACATGGAACATTGAGGTGGTGAGGCGTCAGGTTTCTAAATCCAGAGAAAATTTAATGTGTTAAACTACTACTAATCTCTAACACAGGATAAATGAAGTATGGGTTGCTTTGTTTCATTTTGTATAACATATACATAACCTCTGTTATTTGGTTTTTCTCAAGGATGGATTTCTCAGATTAAATTTAGGTAAATTACTTGTTGATTTTTACTGTCATTTGAAATATAAAATTAGGAATCTCGTGTCATGCTTATTAAAGATTCAAACTCAACTTTCCCATTTTTTTTACAGTTGTATCTTTGTATTTGACAAATGTTTTGTCTAGGAGTGTTCAGTTGTATATATGTGCATATAAATACACTTTAAAACATATTATGGGAAAGTTCAAACAATAATTTCTCCTTACATAAACTATTTGTTGAACAATAGGGTAGCCAATCCAAATTGTGTTGGTAACCCTTGTTGTGGAGGAAATAAGAGAATTGATTTTTGTTACTAAGCTCTATGTGCAGGATGCATGATCAGCTTCTAATATATATGAGTGCATTTTCTATATATATAATCATTTGAAGTAGGTGTTTAGTATATTCTTAGTTTCTATCATAAGCCGTTTGATAATTAAAATGAGACTTTTACATCTTACATTCCCCCAAGTTCTATTGCATTTCTTTAAAAGCGGAATGATATGACAAATAAGGGGAAAGAAAGCAGTGGCAAGTCAATAATGCTATTGGAAAAACTCAGGGTACAGGCCACACTTCTCCAACAGTGAGATAAATGGGCATAAAATTTTTATATGATGAAACATGCAAAAAAGTTTTTGTTGAAAGGGTTGATAAAAAGCTTATCTATATAAAATCATATAAATAATAACTATTTTCCTATGTATCTAATAGATAAAAATGATGTCTGTAATGTACCTGGTACATAGTTAGAGCCTAACAATAATAGATGCTATAATAACATAATACTTTTAATCATCATAATCATTTTATTTATTATTAGCAACATAGCACAACTGGCCATATTGTTATGTGGCTCCTCAGATTGGTCCCTTTATTATCATGCAACATAGATTTTTTTTTCCTTTTGTAATAAAGTGAAAAGTAAAAGTTATCTCTTGAAATAAGCTGCCAAAAGTTACAATACAGTAGTTTTGTTCTTTGTGTTAAGTTCCCTGTCCATAAGTTTACATTTGTTGTCTTTTATTAATATTTAAGGACTTGAAACTTTTTTTTAAATTTTTTTTATTTTAGTTGTTCTTGTACAGTTTTCTGTCTTTTGCTCCCATTCCAGCCCACCGCCCCAGCTCTCCCCTCCCCCCTCCCATTTTCACCCCCGCTAGTTTTGTCCATGTGTCCTTTATGCTTGTTGCTCCAAACTCTTCCCCTTTACCCCTGAAATTCCCTCCCCTCTCCCCTCTGGTGACTATCAACCCCTTCTCAATTTCAGTGTCTTTGGTTATATTGTGCTTGTTTGTTCTGTTGATTAGAGGACTTGAAACTTTTTTAAAGTTTGCTATCCTAAGTCAAAAAATTTTGTTCTTTTCTGTTATTCCAGTAGAAATTGTCAAACTGGTCTCTGTCATTTTCACTGCTCCTGACCTTTAGCTAGACATTTAACACTTTAATTCATTATCTTCTCCCACATACTTACTATTAATCCTTATTATTACCTTGAAAAATAGAATTAGTAAGCTCTTCAAGGTTATTAAGGATCTTAGTTAAAAGGTTTTGTTAATAAAAATTACAATGATAGTTGATCCTTTTTGAAATGTTTGATTTCCTCTTAATTGAGTCATATTAAGTAGTGGTTATTTTTATAACTACCACACAACGTATCTCAAGGATTATTGTTATTTCTCAGCAATACAATAAATCTCATGGTTTATAATGTCAATACTTTTATTTTTCTTTCGTCATAAAGAAACATTAAATAGATCTATCTTAGCAGAAACAATATAGGCAAAGAAAATTATGAAAATATTAGGCCAAAGATACATTATGATAAACAAAGAAACATTAGAAAATAAAACCGTTATGTCATCCCCTTATATGAAGTTGACTACACAGAGTTATTTTATTTTTTTAATTATATTTTATTGATTATGCTATTACAGTTGTCCCATTTTCCCCCCTTCAGATTTATTTTTCTTTTGTTGAAAGCTCTCTGATTTGGAGTAGCAATGGAGGTAGAGATAATGTTTTGAGGATTATTTAGATTCATATTCTGAAATAATTTAACTCTGTTTAAAGTTCCTGTATTGTAAACAAAAGACCAAAGTACTAAAATTATTAAACATGTTTGTTTCTCTTTGCTTTGTTATCTACAGGGCAGTAAATTTAAAAACAGCCTATGTGTATTATAATATTACATGTTAACCATTTATTATTGAACCTGTTTTTCTCTAAACTAGAAGTGAATAGTTCTGACAGTGTATTAATAATCTATTTCAAACTGAAATTCATTAAGGATATTTCATATTCTATGCTCATTTATTGGCCTAGTTCTTATCCAGTGCGTGATAATCAAACAATGTAAATTATAAATTGGGGTCTTTGTCCATAGTCTTCTAAGTTCTAATGTAATGAGCATCCTTCTCTAATAGTAAATGTCTGTAAAGCAACTTTGTAAATTTTTACTTTGACAGTGAAATTCAGTTAAAAGTGGAAAGCAAAACAACAGAGAAAAATCAATGAATCCAAAAGTTGATTTTTCAAGAAGATAAACAAAAATGACAAACCTTTACCTAGAAGGTCTAAAAAACTAGAGAAGATTCACATTACTAAATAAGAAATGAAATTGGGACATTACTACCAATTCTACAAAATAAAAAGGATTATAAGAGGATACTATGAACAAATGTATATCCAAAAATTAGGTAATCTAGATGAAATATACAGATTCCTAGAAACACAAAACCTACCAAGACTAAATCATGAAGAATCAGATAATAGACCTATAACTAGTAAGGATTGAAGCAGTAATCAAATAAACCTCCCAACAGTCTTGGCTAGAGTGGCTCAGTGGTTTGAGTACCCACCTGCAAACCAAACAGTCTCCATTTGTATCCCTGGTCAGGTTACATGCCTGGGTTGTAGGCCAGGTTCCCAGTTGGGGGCACACGAGAGGCAACCTATTGATGTTTTTCTTGCACCAATGTTTTTCTCCCTCTTCCCCCCTTCCCCTCTCTCTAAAAAATAAATCTTCTTTGAAAAAAATCTCCCAACAGAGGAAGGTCCTGGCTCTGATGGTTTCACAGGTGAATTCCACCAAACATTTAAAGAATTAACCCAATTCTTCTAAAAATTTTATGAAGTAAACAGGAAAGAACAATTCCTAATTCATTCTTTGTGGCTAGCATTACCCAGATACCAAATCTAAACAAAGACCGTACTAGAAAACTAAAGACCAATATCCTTTATGAACAGTGGGACAAAAAATCTTCAACAAAATACTAAAAACCTAAATTCATCACCATATTAAAAGGATTGTACACCATAACCAAGTGAGATTTATTTCTAGAATGTAAGGGAGGTTTAACATATGAAGAGCAATCAATGTAATACATATTAAGAGGATGAAAGGGAGGAAAATCTGATCAGTTTAAATGATGCAGAAAAAAAATTTCACAAACAGCACCCTTTTATGATCAAAACATTCATAAAACTAGGAATAATAAAATGTGTATATGAAAAATCCACATTAACACTATACTCAATGATGAAAGGCTGAAGGGATTAACCAAAGAACATTTATGGGTAACCTGTGGGTACAGACAACAATAATGGAAATTGTCTTAGGGAGGGCAGAAGGGTGGAGCTGAGTGGAGGGGGGACAGTGAGGGAAAGTGGGAACAATTATAATAGCATAAACAATAAAATAAAGTACATAAAATACATTTTTTAATTGATAAAAGACTGAAAGCTTTTCCTCTAAGAAAAGAACAAGGCAAGGATGCCTGCTTTCACCATTTCTATTTAACATAGTAGTGAAAATTCTAGCCAGAGCAATTAAGCAAAAAAAAGGAAACAAAAAGCATCTAAATTGGAATGGAAAAAGTAAAGTTATCTCCTTTTGCAGATGACAGTTTTTTGTGTAGAAAACCCTCAAGATTTCACAAAAACACTGTTAGAACTAATAAACTACAGTAAAATAGCAAGATACAGAGTCAACGTGCAAAAAAAGAAAAACACCAGTTGCATCTCTCTACAATAATAAGCAATCTGAAGAGAATTATAAAAGTGATGCCATGTATAATAGCATATAAAAGAACAAAATACTTAGGAATTAATCAAGGAGGTAAAAGACTTGTGTAATGAAATGGAAACACATCCATATTCATGGATTAAAAGACTTAATATTGTTAAAATATCTATACTACCTAAAGAAATTTACAGATTCAGTAAAATCCCTATCAAAATCCAAAAGACCTTTTTTTACAGAAATAGAAAAACCCATTCTAAAATTCATATGAAATCTCAAGGGACCTGGAGTAGCCAAAAGAGCCTTGAAAAACAACAAAACTGGAGGACTCACACTTCCCTGATTTCAAAACTTACTACAAAGCTACAGTAAGCAAAACAGTGTGGTGGTTGCCTAAAGACAGGCAGGTAGAACAATGGAATAGAATAGAGTCCAGAAATAAACCCATTCATATGTGGTCAAGTGAATTTTTATAAGGGTGCCAAGACTATGGAGAAAGGACAAAGCTTTACAGTAGATGGTGCTGGGAAAACCATCTATCCATGTACAAAAGAATTAAATTGGACTCTTACCTACCACCACATATAGAAATTAACAGAACTTTTATCGAAAACCTAAACAGAAGAGGTAAAATAAAAGTCTTAGGGGAAAACACAGGGGAGAAGTTTCATGGCATTGGATTGGACAGTGATGCCTTAGATGTGACACCAAAGGATCCAGCCAGGAGGACTTTCTCAGTCCACAGCCCCACCTGCAAGACACCCCTACCTCACAGAGGTATCTCCTACAAACTGCACACCCAACAGGGAAGGGGTCAAGGAGTCAAAGCTGCCAGAGCCATTTAAACTCAACAACTTTAAGGAGGGCAAAGGAGAAATACTACAAAACCACAGAACAGACTAAAGAATATGTGGGGTGAAACCCCCAAAATTCTGCATCTCAACAAGCTTCCAGGTGATACCAGTGGCCCATTGACAGTCCTGTGGAGCAGTACTTTGAACAGTGAGGGTATAAGGTGCCTAAGAGAAACAGCAGTACTGGTGAGGTAAAACAACCATTAGGCTGTGGAAGCTACTCTAATCAAATGATTAGGGAAAGTAGACTCCCTGCCCCTTGCTCATCTTCCAAGAGCACAGGCCCTCTATGACATGACAGCAGAAACATACAGCCCAGAGCAGTGACAGACTGGTTTTGGCCCCACCGACAATGGGAAGAAAGCCACTGAGCCAATTCACTTTTTGCCAGAGAGGGACTGTGGCATTTCCAAGAAGAGTCAACACCAAGGTCTGAGGCATGATTATCATTGGGTTCCATACCTAATGCCATACCTACCCCCATTTGAAAATCAGGCACATCTGTGGAGGTTATCACCACCACCATCATCATCATGGGAGAAAGAAAAGCCCCAGAGAAGTATGCCATGTGTTATCTATTAAATGACATGTCTTCCAAAAAAGATCATGAGTTGGCAAGAGGAGCTTGAGGTCATGATCAAACATTTTGGAGTTAGATACATAGAACTCAAAGAATCATAGCTAAAAAGTTTTTGAAGTTGATCTGAGAAACCCTTAAATTTTCCAGAGACCTACACTCATGGAAGTGAATTGCCAGGGTTGCCTGGAGAGCCAGTGGCATGGCCAAGACTCAAGCTTGGCCTACCTCAGCATGCTTTTTCCAGAGCATCATGCTGTGTCAATCATGACCTCTCCCAAACTCATTTGGCCTGACTACCCTAAAAGCAGCATCTGTGTTTCAATGCATTATGGGAAACTCAAATTTTTTTGTGTGTCTTGTAGATGCCAAAACATTTGCTGAAATCTGGAAGAGATATTTGTGCGTTTATGTTTGTAGAAGCATATTTACAATAGCTAAAATATGGAATCAACCTAAATTCATTCATTAGCAGATGAATGGACATTTCATTGTATTGAACATTATTAAATAATTGGATTGGCCAGAAAGTTCATTTGTTGTTGTTTTTATTTGTGAGATGGACCTAGTAGCACTTAGTTGTCTTTAATTTCATTCTAAACAGTTGGTTAGATTGTATTGTGACAGCTGTCATGTCAGCATGCATTTAAAAAACAACTCTCAAAATTGGTGAATTTTTGTGTAGACATTTTAATATTGAAGATGGAAGAAAATACATTTTCAGCATATTTTAACATTGAAGATGAAAGAAAATACATAATGAAAATACATAATATTGAAGATGGAAGAAAATACATTTTCAGCACATTTTAATATTGAAGATGGAAGAAAATATATAATGAAAATACATAATATTGAAGATGGAAGAAAATACATTTTCAGCACATTATGCTTTATTACTTCAAGAAAGGTAAAAACTCAGATGAAAAGCAAAAAAAAAGATTTGTGCAGTGTATGGAGAAGGTGCTGTGACTGATCGAATGTATCAAAAGTGGTTTGTGAAGTTTCATACAGGAGATTTCTCGCTGGACTATGCTGCACAGTCAGGTGGACCAATTGAAATTGATAGCGATCAAATCGAGACATTAATTGAGAAAAATCAACATTATACCACACAGGAGATAGCCAGCACACTCAAAATATCCAAATCCATCAAGTTATTGGTGAAAATAAAAAATACATCTTTTATTTTACAGAAAAAACTAAACGGATTTTTTGGCTGACCCAATATTCACCCTCAAATATGCAATATTGTTTAGCCTTTGAAAGGAAGGAAATTCTGCAATATGGTACAATATGGATGAGCCTTGAGGTCGTTATGCTAAGTGAAATAAGTCAGTTAGAAAAAGATGTACCATATGCTATATGATTTGACTTATATCAGGTACTTAGAGTAGTCAAAATCATAGAGACAGAAAGTAGAATGGTGGTTGCCAGGAATTGGGAGGAGAGAATGGGAATTATGTTTAATGGGGAGAGCTAAATTTTACAAGATGAAAAGAGTTCATGGATAGTTGTGATGGTCACACAATATGATGAATGTATTTAATACCACTGACTTGCACACTTGAAAGTGGTTAAAATGTTAAATTTTATGCTTTATGTCATGCATATTTTCCACAATAAAAAAATTGGAAAAAAGTGAAAGGTGAGGTTTAAATAATAAAAATCCATTTTTTTAAATAATTTTATTCGAAGCCAAATCTATCTTCCAAATTGATACCAAAAAGGCTATTTTCTTTAATAAACTGAATTTGTTTTCTCTGTGTGTATGGCAAGTTTTCTGATATATGTTATGTAATTACAATTCTTTTCTATTTGAAATAATGACTTATTGAATAATGCCTTTGGCAGTTTATACTTTACTTATGTAGTAGTATATTAGTTTTCTATTGCTGCATAGCACATTACCACAAACTTAGAGGCATAAAACAAAACCCAACTATGAACTCAATTGTAGATATCAGACCTGTACAATAGAATTTAGTTTGTACTCAGGTAAGCTTTCTGTTTAAGGTTTCACAAGGCTGAAATCAAAGGTGTTGGCTGGACTGGGCCCTTTTCTGAAGACTGGTGAAGGATTTGCTTCTAGGCTACCTCCAGTAGTTGGCAGAACTCAGTCTCTTGCAGTTGTAGGTCTGAAGTCCACATTTCCTGGCTGACTGTTGGCCAAGTGCTCCTAAAGGTTTCCTGCAGTCCTTCTCACACAGCCCCTCCATCTTCAAAGCAGCAATGGTGTGTCAGGTTCTTCTCACCCTTTGAATCTGACTTGCTTTTCTACTCCCAACTGAAGAATATGATCGGCTTGTAAAGGGCTCACTTGATTGTGTCACACCCAGCTCAATCATCTCTGTATCTTATTAAGGCCAGTTGACTTGGGACTTAAATTACATTGGAATCCCTTCCCACCCTCACTGAGATTAGTGTTGGATTGAATAACCAGGCATGGGAGTGATAGGAGTGTCATCTTTAGAATTCCCTCTACAATGAGTAGTTTTTGATCCACAAGAAGGTTTTTACAGGCATGATGTAAAGTGCACTGGGCTAAGATTCTGAAGGTCTTGTGTTCTGTTTGACCATTTAGTAACTCTGACCCTGGACTGCAAGGTTCTTGAGACCAGGAACCATGTCTTACTCATCTTTATAGCCCCAGTACCTGGTAGAATGTCTGGTGTGTAGCAGGAACTCAGAACATATTAATTAAATGAAGTCACATTGAGGTAATTTTACCCCTCTGTGTCTTTTTAAATCTTCATTTTCATCAAGACTCCTTATGAATTAATACTGAGGCTGTTAAATACATGTGTAAACCCATTAAAATCCTAAACTATTACTGTAGAAACAATGTACAAAATCCCCATTTCATAGACTTTTTTAAAGTTAAATCTCATAGTAAGCAGAAGTAGGACATGGATCTTCTGCCATGCTAGTTGTCTAACCTTTAGTAACCTTTTTATATAGTGCTTTAGTTTTTACAAAGCCCTCTTAATTTACCCTTTCACTGAACCTTTTTAAGAAACTTGAGAATACAAATAGTATGAACTTTCATACAGATAGAGTAAACTTAAATCACTTGGCAATGGTTACTTATTAATAAAAAGCAAAGCCAGAAATTTAAATCCAGCTCTGCATATGAATACAGTTTTTGCTTGTCAGTTAATCATCTCTTTTATTTAAAAATATATATAATAGAACATTTTGTACCCTTGATACTTAGAATTTTAAGGAATTAAAGCAGAGGATCAGAGTTAAGTCGCAAAATCTTTTCCCTTCTGCCTTTGTGCTTGCATTCATCTATTAATATTCTCCCATTTTTTCTTCAAGTCCTTACTCTATATAACATAACTTCTTTTAATTGTTTTTGGGTGTAAGTTACTCTTAGAAATTTTCTTGAATTAGAGAGTGAATAGAAACAAGACACTCCCAACATGCAGAAACTCTTAGGCAACATTGCCGTGTGTGTGTGTGTGTGTGTGTGTGTGTGTGTGTGTGTGTGTGAGCCATTTTCTTCTCTATAAGAAATGGAAAGTCATTTTTAAATTTTTTTTCCATTTTTGTGTTTGTTAATTGCTAATCTGTATGTATTATGGCTAACCCAAAGTCAAAATCCCAAGAATACAATGCTTCTTATCTTGGGAACTTTGGGCTCAAAATGGGGGACAGGGCACACTAGTACTGCAGATTCTCATTTCTGTTGGTTCTACAAGGAAGGCTCTTTTGGATGTTAGAATGACATGATGACTTTTTTCCATATATGAAACATACTAATCTACATATTAAGGATTTGTTAAATTTCTTTTGCATTTGGTACCAAACAGGCCCCCTGACTTTAATGAGTGTAAATGATAGGTACCTGGACCTTGTACTATTTGAGGTTGGGGTTAATGAGGTAGACTGGAAGATTATAGGAAGGAAAGCGTGTTTAAAACCTATCTGGCTCCAGTTCACAAGGCAATTTCAGCTGCTTTCCTAAACCAAAGCCCAGCATCACAAACTAGAGCTAGTTGCCTCACATGATTGGGTTCCCCAATCCCCAATCATGTGATTGGTGATTTGACAATCATGCTAAATGCGTATTGGAACTTTGACCTCTTTTCTTTTTATCTGCTTCATTGCCTTACTGTAGGCCAGGCAGACAAGATTCTACAACTCATAAACTGCTGGTGTATTTCAGACAATGTTGAAAAGGCTTAGTAGACAGGTGGTTGTACTCTGACTCAACGTGCATTTGCAGTATTCTCTGTGGCAAGTTTGGAATTAAGCTGAGCACAGCTACTAAAAATTCCTCAGGATTTTTGTGGGTTTTTTCCCTCCTAACTTTGTGTAAAGTGTAATATGTTATAAAATACGGAAGAAGTATATTTCATTTTGCTGCTACCTAAGAAGTTAACTTATAAGTTCCATTTAGCTCAATTAACAAATTGTGATCATTTGCTCACTTACAGAAAATGCCAATCCACAGGATTTTATAGTCTTCTGCAGGTGTACTTTTGGGAGGAATCAATACTTTTTACTTGAAACCAACTTTGATTTCTTCATTTTCTATTTGTGCAGTTAGTTTCTCTGTGGTTTAGGATTATGAATTAAGAAGAAAACTTTGTTTCAGTATGAAATTTAATACAAATCTTTCTTGTATATTCAGCGGCCATTGCAGTCATTTGGACAGACAGGAAAAAGGTCTAAGGTATAGTAAATATTTTGTGCTGGCATGCCAAGGGCCGTCCTTCATGCTTGATGAATCCTTGTTTTCATATAGCACTGCATTCAGTTTAGTTTTGTCATATTTTGTTTGGGGCAGAAAGCTTATTTTGTTTAATTTTGGGTTTTTGTCTTGCCTAGTCGCTTTCGTACATTGCTTTTATATCTTTAATGGTTCTTTATCTATGGAGAAAATGGCTTTCTCACCATTTTTTGGGGTTTTGAAATTGGAATTATTTCCATTCTTACTATTGCTATAATTTTCAAAACTGCAGTTGTTTATTTTTCCTCTTAACAAATGGTTTTAGGGGTAATTAATGATATATTTAACTTTTACATTTCACCTATGCCTATACGTGGAGAAACTATAAAGACTTAAGAAACTCTAGGGGGCTTTTGGATATACACCCTAGATTTGTGAAATGTAGTGTTAATTTTAAATACTTTTCTTTAGTCAAGCTCAAAGTTAAAGCTAGTTCGGAGCCTTGCGGTGTGTGAAGAATCTCCACCACCCCCTACAGCAGAACTATCACAGGAGAACCAGGTAAAAAAAAAAAAAATTATTTAAAGACATGGTGGAATAACCTGCCTCCTGGAGAATATTTTTTCATAAGGTTAAATAAAAGCTGTGTGTGCATGTTTGTGTGTTATGTGTGTTTTTACTAGGAGAATTGATTTGATAATACTCGCACCCAAGAGACACATGAAAAGTGAGGAAAACCTTGTTACATCAAGCTAAGATTAGTACAGTTTCTCACTGGAAAAACTTAAGGATAATATAATTAAATGGACATAAAGCTTTAAGGGAGTTGTAAGTTATTTTGGAAAACTAGTAAAGTAGTACTTTAACTTAATATAATTCTGATGAAATTTGCTCTTTTTAATTTGGCCATTATAAATTTGTTAGATACTGCTTGTGTGTGAAGAGGAGACTACCCAAGACTTATGCGTAATATATTATTTTACTTAACTTGAATGCATGGTGAAGCCAATTCTCGAATTAGCTTGACTCCAATGTCTGTCTAAAACTTCTAATGCCTTTTCTGCCTGTGCTTGTGAAATACAGAACTACTGAGGTTCAAGCAAATAACTTAGTTTGCCTTTTGTATTTTTAATGCTCTGACTACTTTTCTGTTAATCTGAACTATAGGTTGATCTTTGCTTTATATTATATTTGGGCATTTTATACCAAACATTTTTGGATCCTTTACCAATGAGTGTCAGTGGTAACTTTGGCTGTTAGTGGCTTGTTCTACCTTTTATGAGTTTAAGCAATGTAAAGTCTCATATATACCCCAACATTAGTTTCCAAAGAATTGAGACAACTTTTTGGTTGTTTAAGAAGTTATGACTAAAGGAGGGGGAAGACCATGAGTAAGTTGTATATCTTTTTATTTTTTAAATAAATGGCAATTGTACATTTGTTGATTCAAGCAAAGACCTAGGCTTTGCCTTGATTTAGAACATGATGCCCTCAAAAGCCTACTATACATACTGAAAATAGTTGTCACATATTTAGAATACATTCTCTTTTTTAAAAGCACTATACTTTGTTTTCAAAATGCAAAAAAAGGAAGGTTTTTAAAATAGGTTATTTATCGACAATAAAAAATACTTAAAAGTCAGATTTTTAAAAAATTTTTATGTATTGATTTTATAGAGGGTGAGAAACATCAATTTTTTTTGTTCCACTTATTTATGCATTCACTGGTTTCTTCTATGTGCCCAGAATGGGGATTGAACCCACAATCTTGGCATATTGGGATGATGCTGTAACCAACTGAACTACCTTTTCAAATGTGTTCAAGTGTCAAAACCATAGGATTCAAAATTTATTTGTAATTTTTATCTAAAATTTACAGAAACAGAGCTATATGTATTTATTCTATAAAACAGATATTTTTAGCAATAAAATAAGACTTTCTAGAAAAAGTAGAAATACAGTCAAAATATTTGAATAAGAACACTTGCCTTGAGAATATTTTCAAATGTTAAATTTGGCTTCTACATGGTTGTTGATAAAGCTGAAGAGTTATGATACACTCTGAAAAAAATTAATAAAATTGTTTTTGAAATAGCAATTTTAAAAAGTTCTTTTGTACAAACCAGAGTAAAGAATACACCTCTCCAGGGTGGAGCAGTGGGCAGTATGTTTTTTAAAAATTCATTTCTTCATTTTTTGTCCAAAATGTTATACCATCTTAGCATTTTGGGATAATCAGTCTAAGGACATTGAGAAAATGAGATTCATAATACTGTCAATATAGGAAAACTCATTCTTTCTGAGAAAAACTGTAATGTGATTTCTTTTCAGTACATTTTACGTATTTGAAAAATATTGGGGGGAAATTCTTACAGTGCTACATAAATTAGCTAGTCAAAATTTACATGAGAAAAAATATCAGGAGTATGTACTATTGATTACAGATAATAATTTTTGCTTTTATAGTTCATAAAACTCTTATAGGACATGAATAATGAATAAGGTTGTTATACCAGAATTCAGTTATTCCACTTAATACATTTGTTCTCAATTTCTCTTGGATACAGTAATTTTTTTCTTTTGAGATAATAACCTATTTTTACCCTACTGAACAAAAGATACTCCTTTTTCCAAGTCTTGAGTTAACTAAATTGCACCTGAATGGGAATAGAAAAACAAGTTATTTCTCATGAAATGTGCTAGTATCTAGTCTTTCATGCTAGAGACACTTTCCAATTAATAATGCTTGCTTCAGAATGTGACTTTTGAAGAATTAATTTGAATAAAACTCATTATTCAAAAGGTTGAGAGGCAATTAATGAGAGATGTTACTTATGTCTGATCAGAGGGAAGTGACCTCAGTAACAAATGTCAATGACAGAGTGAAGAGTAAAGGAATTACAACTTTCTATGGAGATGTTGCTTATTTATAGTCAGAAGAGTTTGTGTATAAGGACTTCAGCATTTAAAATGTGCCTTGTTTATTTGCTAATGAAAGCAAGGTCTCAGTATCAACTGAAGACAGGTCTCAGTACATAAGTGTTGTCTGTTAGATTTTAAATACAGTTCCTCTTGATAAAATAGTTTAATATCTGTAATTATAATATACAGCTTTAGGAGAACAATTTAGAAATGAAATCTGATAGTTATTGAAACTGCCTTTTGTGATGGTCTAAATGTGAAATCTTCCAACTTGGATTTGTTAGATTATCCTTGAGTAACAGGAACAGAAGCTGTAAGTCAGGAAAACTTTGAGTATTTTGCTTCCTGTACATAGTTCTGGGATTCATTTGTAAATATCTGTGTTACAATAATTTAAAAATAAGGAAAGTAGATTAGAAAATAAGTCATAGTACAATGGATGGATCTTCAGAATACTATGCTAAGTGAAATCATTCCGATGGAAAAGGACAAAAACCATATGATTTCACAAAAAAGCAACAAATGAACAAACAAACAAAAAAGTTAACTCGTAGATACAGTAAACAGTGGTTACCAGAGGGTAAGTGATAATGAGGACAAAGACGGTGAAGGGGGTCGATTACAATGTGACTAAAGGAGACTAGATTTCCGATGGTGAGCACACAATAGAATATTCAGATGTATTATAAAATTGTACACCTGAAATTCATATGTTACTAATCAGTGTTACTCTGATAAATTTAATTCTTAAAAAAGAAAATTAGTCATAATGAGAAAAATGACTTACCAGTTGATGAATGTATGAAGTTTGACAAGCAAGACAAAAGAGGTCATAAAACAGTGTTCATCGTTTTAGTGAAAATTGCCAATGTGTAGTTTGTGCTGTATATTCTGAGCACAAATTTGGGCTTCGGTGGAAGGGGAAGCAGAATTGAAAAGAGATGAAAATAGCATTCAGCAACCCTGTAGGGAAATACTATATTTGATCTGATTTCTCTGCCAAATACTATTTTTAAAAAATTGTGTGGGGGATGGGGAGTGTTTCGAATAGAAATCTTACTGACCGTAAGTTTAAGAATCCTGAAATATATATCCCCTTTGATATTGACTTACTGCATTTACAACCATCTCTGAGAGAAGCAAAGTACTGTAATTGTCTGATGTTTTTCATCACACAGAACAACAGTACAATTTAGTCTGTAACTAAGCTGCACCTTTATCTTTAGTAGAAATAGTCTGGAAGTTATTCTACCTTTCTCTGTTACTTTTGCCTTTCTTTATAACACAAAGTCATGTGTTTTTTACCATTTTTAGGCAACATGAATTAATTTTCCATAATTCCTTTGGGTTCCGAAGTTGCATGTAATACTATTGTTTTAAAAATGAAATGTAGAATTGGTTCTTCTTTTCAGTGTTACACGGTATGGTTACTTTACAATGAATTATTACGTACCAGAGAGGAAAACAATCTTGTTTGAAATCTTTCTGAACGTTTTCATGATTAAAGGAAGAACAATGTTATATAAATCTCAAATAGGAAATAAAGTCATGTAAATTTGGTTTTGGAAATTTTGTACTTAAGGGTTTTTTACATCTCAAAACAATGAAGGAATATGAGAGTATAGTGAACACTCAAAAAGTACTTTTATTTAGTGTTGACTTGACTCTTGCATTCCTATTGTCATGATTGATGGTAATTATCCTTTTGTATAGCATCTCCATTGCAAAAATGGGTATCACCTCCCCACTTGCTTTGTCATTTGCATGTGTGCTGTCGCTATGCACACTCTTTCTGAACCATTTGAGTGTAATTCTACTGTAAAGACAACTTTCCATTTTTCTTTGTTTTAAAAAAGTACATTAAGAAGACCTTGGTTCTGATTCTCTAGGGGTTTTGCAAGTAGATACTTTTAAACTATTATAGAAAGCATTTATTTTCTCTAAAATAATTGTCAGGATATGTTTTAGTTAATATAGTCAATGTTTTAACATTTGCTATCTAGACTTTAATAAAATGGTAAAAATAATTTTAAGTTATATTCTGCTTTGAAGAATCTAATTGGATAAAATAATCTTTTCTTCTTCATACACTTTTGTGTTACTCAGAAATTACAAATGTGTGGTATTAAGTGAATTGCTTTATGTTTTTATTTAATAACTGATTTTACCATCCAACAGGAGAAAATTCAGACCCAGTTAACACAATCATTTGAAAAAGAGGAGAAGCCCTCAAAAGATGAAGCAGAAAAAGAAAAAGCCAGTGATAAGTTGCCCAGAAAAATGTTATCAAGAGGTCTGTAATTTTTTTTTTAAATTTTCATGTCACTGTTCATAATTCCATTCTTTACCCCTGGAGTAATTATATATATGATACCTATATTAAATTATACAGAACAGCCTGAAGGGATAACAATATTTGCTCATCTGGGCAAAATGGCATAATACGGTTCTGAACATCAGTAAGATATTTCAGTTAGCCAAAAAGTTCATTAGGTCTTTTCCATAAGATGGCTGTAGTAGTGCTTAATCGTCTTTAACTTCATTCAAAACAATTTTGTTAGATTGCATTATTGCAGCTGTCATATCATTGTGCATTTAAAAAACAACTTATCAAAACTGGTGAATTTTTGTGTAGCCATTTTTATATTGAAGATGGAAGAAAACACAATATTTTCAGCATATTATGCTTTATTATTTCAAGAAGGCTAAAAACTCAACTGAAATGCAAAAACAGATTTGTGCAGTGTATGAAGAAGGAGCTGTGACTGATCAAACATGTCAAAAGCGATTAGCAAAGTTTTGTGCTGGAGATTTCTCAATGGAAAATGCTCCATAGTCAGGTAGGCCAGTTGAAGTTGATAACAATCAAATGAAGATACGAATTAAGAATAGTTAACAATGTGGGAAATAGCCCACATACTCAGAATATTCAAATCAATAAAGTTATTGGTGAAAATGAAAAATGTGTTTTATTTTACAGAAAAAAACCATACAGAGTTTTTGGCCAACTCAATACTTAGCCAAAAAACTGCAAGACACTGAGAGTCACTGAGGAAGATAACTTTATTTCTTATTGGTCTGTCTCTCCTATTAAATTAATAGAATCACTGTAGTTTGAATACTGATTCTACTAAAAACAATACTATTTAATTCCTTATGATACAAAGAGCTGATGGCTAAATATTCAGGATTCACTAAGAATATTCTTGGAATCAATAATCTTTCATAATGAATTTTATGGGGCTTACCATCATGTAGCATTGCATGTCTATAAAAGTGCTTTTTTACTTTATAAATTCAGTTATGCTGATCAGTATTATAAACAGCATTAGGATATACATTTAAGAGGAAGAAATAAACATGAATTTTTGAAAAAGATTAACTCTAAAGTAATATTCCCTAAGAACTAAAATTCCTGTTCACTTCCAAATTGTTTTCTCCACCTATGTTCACAATTGAACTATTTTAATTTGCCACCAAAGTAGTTAATTGTATAAAGCATTCTAATTTTTCACTTGAGGCATTTTTGAAATGGAGAGTTGTGGTGAGTATATAAAAGAAACAATTTACAATAAATTAAAATGGCACATTTGAGAGAGAAACTTTTTTAAGAATACGCATGTACATGTAGTTATATAAACCCACATCTGCTTATTATATGGGAATAGAAAAATTGTGGTCATCTGAGTTCATCGTAATTTTTTTCCCTTCTTCATTAATGTTTTTCAATTTGTGGCATCTCACTTTATTAAGATATGTATCATGTAAAAGGGAAAGGGATTTATTTTCAAACAATATTATACTGCATTTTTGTGTTGTTTTTTAGATTCCAGTCAAGAATACACTGATTCAACTGGCATAGATCTACATGAATTTTTAGTAACTACATTAAAAAACAATCCCAGGTAAACATTAAATGTATAAGGTTTAAATTGCTTCCAGAGTACCATAATTTGCTATTTATACTTCCATTATCATGTTAGAATATTAGAATAAGATTGTAATATTTGAAGTATACCAGAAATATTTTAGATTCTTAGAGCTAAGATATTGCTGGTCTGCTATGTGCACAGACATACATCTTTTTTGCGTTATGTATGTCACCATGATATAAAAATAATCCATACTCTGTAGGAATTTTGGGAAATACAGAATTACTGAGAAATTTTGTCTCAATTAGAATACAGAGGTAACAATCATAAAAAAAGAGAAAAATATTCTCATGATAATGCATTCAATTGAATAAGAACTCAGTGTATTTGTTTATTATAAGTTTTTATACTTTTGAGTCTACTTTACTAATTGTGAAATCCTTTGTTTTACCGGGTACCGAATAAATTGATTTTAACTTTTGGCAGGTCATCAACCCCTTTGAGGCATTTCCCCACAAAAAGCCTTACCCACAAAATATCTCACCAATGCTTTTATGAGATAGAAGACTCTTAGGTTAAAAATCAATTCTCTAAATGTTAGCTTCCCAGAGTGGTAGTTATTTTACATACATTGAGATAAAATTTAAATCATTTCATTGGCTTTGTGCACATGGAAGAAATATGAACAACTTTCTTCAGCTCTCTTTAGCTTAGCTGAAACTTATGTCATGCTTCAAGATAAACCTTTTATTTAGGGTTTATTGTATTGAGTACCATCTTGATTTTCTAGTTTACATTCAACATAAACCTCAAAAAGAGAACTATCAAAATGAAAAGTGGTCTCCTTATAATATGGATTGAAGGAGTATAGGTACGAAGTGAGGAAGAAGCTAGTCAACTTTGCCCAACTTTTTTGTTTTAAATTCAAGCTTAGTCCTTAGTCCCAAAAGAAAGATGAATTCATTAGTTCATTGAATATCTTTTTGAGCATCTATCATGTGCTAAGCATTGTGCTAAAAATTGTAGATATTAAGATAGGCAAAATATGATCTCTGACCCCAAATTATTCACTGTCTCTCTGCTAGGACAAAAACAAAACAAAACACATGAAATATAATATAAATAGAAAAGATGTTGTAAAAGAAGTTTTTTAGGGTGCTGTAAAAACACAGGTTGATAGCTCCAATCTCTGTTTGAAAGGATATGGGAAGGCTTCACTGAAAAGATAATGCCTGAGCTGAGTCTTGAAGTTAGTCCTTTGAAGAGGAACTATCTTTACAGAGAAGCATGAGAAAGCCATTCCAAATAGAGATAGAGAGCATTACCAAGGCATCGATAGTAGTGTGCAAGGGAAAGTGGTATATTCAAAGAAAGACAAGATTGCACACTCAGGCTGTAGCAGGTGTGTGGCAAGTAATTCTAGAAAGTGATGGGGAAGGACTTGGTGCGACATGAAGACAGATCATATGTCCACTTTTTCTCAACCTAGGATAGTACCAACATGCTGGGTGGTGAGACTTGGTGTCTGTGGAGTGCTACTGGGAAGTCAGGTGCTAAAAAGCGCTGCAAGACAGTAATGAACAGTCAAAAATAACCTTACTTGAAATGCCAGTAGTGTGTCATTTGGGTGTGGTTTGCTAAGTTGAGGAGTAATTAGAGGATTTTGAATAGGGTAATGCCATAGTCAGATTTGTATTTTAGAAAGGTTATTTCAACAATGAGGGGCCAATATCACAAGCAAGGAGTACAGAGAGGAGATCATAGAGAAAACTAGAAAGGAAAGGAACATAAGAAAGATGTTCAGGAAATACCATGGCAGGACTTGGTGATCATTTGGATAGGGAAGAGTATTGGAACAATAGAGTAGAACAGAGTAGCTATTAGGTTTCTGTCTGGGCTGACAGCTAGTCTCATTAACTGACAAATAAATAAGGGGCAGCAAGCCTGAATGGAATAGGGCAAGTTCTATTATAAACAAGTATACTTTGTGGTTCTATTACAAATAAATATAGTTTTCCCAAAGGAAAGTCAGGAGATGAGGTCTGTTGGCAGTTAAGAGGCTTGGGTTTTCATGTAAATGAGCCAAGCTGTAGTTACAGATTCAGGAGTCATCAGTAGAAATGAAGCTTGCTATCAATGAGTTTGTCCAGAGAGATGAAATAAATGACAAAGTCAAATTTCATGGTAAGACAGTATATAAAAGGTAGATAAAAAGAAAGAGACTGAGTGAGTCCTAAAGATAGCAGAAGAATCTTGTGAACATTTGTTGTAAGAGTCAGCCAACGGGGAACAGTTTCATGGCTAATAAAAATACCAAATAGAGATACCAAAAACAGTTCATTAGACTAAGAAAACTAGGAAGTTAATAGCTATTTTTACAAGCTGTTCATATGTAGTAAGATGGTAGAAACCAGAACTCAGTGGTTTGAGGAAAATGGGGAAAGGTAGAAAATATATAACTATTTTGAGTAAAACAAGATAGAATCCTAAATGGGTAGAATTTTCTTTCCTCTGAACTTATAGGACATACATCAGTAAGGACGGATTAGAAATCTACTTTTATGCATTTGAAAATACTTTTCTATTGTTCACCTCTATATTTCTCTACAGATGGAAAAGTTGGTAAGTTACCTACATACTCATTTTTAAGTATATTTTATTGATTATGCTATTATAGTTGTCCCATTTTTTTCTCCCCTTTGTCCTCCTTCTTTCTGCACCACCTCCCACGACCTTCTAGCATTTCCTCCCTCCCGCCCTTAGTTCATGTCCATGGTTCATACATGTAAGTTCTTTGGCTTCTCCATTTCCTATACTATTCCTAACCTCCCTTTGCCTATTTTGTGCCTACCATTTATGCTTCTTATTCCCTGTACCTTTTCACCCATTCTCTCCCCACCCCATCACCACTGATAACCCTCCATGTGATCGCCATTTCTGTGATTGTTCTATTGTTTGCTTAGTTTGTTTTTGTTTTTTAGGTTCAGTTGTTGATAGTTGTGAGTTTGTTGTCATTGTACTGTTCATAAGTTTTGATCTCCTATTTCTTAGGTAAGTCCCTTTAACATTTCATGTAATAAGGGCTTAGTGATGATGAACTCCTTTAACTGGACCTCATCTGGGAAGCACTTATCTGCCCTTCCATTCTAAATGATAGCTTTGCTGGACAGAGTAATCTTAGATATAGGTCCTTGCCTTTCATGACTACAAATACTTCTTTCCAGCCCCTTTTTGCCTGTAAGGTTTCTTTTGAGAAATTGGCTGGTGGCCTTATGGGAACTTTTTTGTAGATAACTATCTCCTTTCCTCATCTTTAATCTTGGGTAACTTGATCATGGTAAGATTTAGTGTGTTCCTCCTTGGGTCCAGTTTCTTTGGGACTCTCTGGGCTTCCTGAACTTAGTGAACTTCCTGAAAGTCTATTTCCTTTGCCAGATTGAGGAAGTTTTCATTCGTTATTTGTTCAAATAAATTTTCAATATCTTGCTCTTCCTCTTCTTCCCCTGACATCCCATGATTCAGATATTGGAATGCTTAAAGTTATCCCATAGGTTCCCATGCCCCCCTTTTTTTTTTGCGTTCTTGTGTCTTCATTCTGTTCTAGTTGGTTGCTTGTTTCTTCCTTCTGGTCCAAATCGTTGATTTGAGTCCCAATTTCCTTCCCTTCACTGTTCTCTGTATATTTTCCTTTATTTCTCTTTGTGTAGCCTTCATTTCTTCCTTCATTTTGTAACCATGCTCAATCAATTCTGTGTGCATCCTGATTACCAGTGTTTTGAACTCTGCATCAGATAGGTTGTCTGTATCCTTGTTGCTTAGATCTTTTTCTGGGGTTTTGATCTGTTCTTTTATCTAGACCATATTTCTTTGTCTCCATGCACCTGTTACGTGGTAAGGGATGAAGCCTTAGGTATTCGCCAGAGTGGGGCAACACTCTTTGCTGCATTGTTTTGCTGTCTGTGGGGGAAGGGGGGGGGACACTGCTGCCTGATCCACTCTTATCCCACTTTCTGTCACTTTTCTCACTTCTCACAAATGGTTACAAACTCCCCTGTGAGGGTGGGAGTTTCTCCCACCACCACAACCCCCACAGATTTTTTATATCCAGGGGTTTTGAGTCTTTAGTTTCCCACACTGAAACCGTGGGTTTCACGGTCTGTCTTGCTCCCCAGTTGTTCATCCCAGCTTCTCTACACTCAAATGTGCGATCACCCTCCCTGGTCCTATCACCCTCCCTGGTCCGCCAGAGTCCTATCCCTGCTGGCTTCTGGTCCGCCAGTCTCGGCCCCTCCTACCAGTCTGGATGAATGTTTCTTTAACTCCTTGGTTGTTGGACTTCCGTGCAGATGATTTTCTGGCAGTTCTTGCAGTTCTTTGTTTTTAAATTGGTTGTTATCCTTCTTTTGGTTGTGCAAGGAAGCAAAGCATTTCGCCTCCATCTTGTCCAGAACTCTGCATATGCATTTTTAAACTGTACTATTTAATGGGCATTAGTACATTCACTAATATGTGCAAGCATCACTATAGTCAATTACAGAACATTTCGTCACCCTAAAAAGAAATTCACACCATGTTACTATCATCTCCCTGTGCACAGAGTTTTAATCAAGTTTGTACAGATTTCCTGTTTTGTATATTTCATATGAATATTATTATGTGGTCTTTGTGAGTGGCACCATTTCCTCAGCATGTTTTTATGCTTTGCCCATGTTCTGGCATGTATCAGTACTTTATTCTTCCTATGTATGTGTTTTTATTTGAATAAATATATAATGAATAATTCATGTAATGGCTAATGTATAAGTTATCACTATCATCAGTGTGGATTAGGAGGTTGTAACTAATGTTAAATTTTGTGAGAAATAAGATTTTCTTAATAGATTTTTCAGTGTTCTCTCAAAAAAACACAATTAATTGCCAGATATACATAGCATAAAATTAGTAATAAGTGTGGCAGATACCCACTAAAGCTTTCAAGATCAAATATTGCTCTAAGAACTTTTTCAGATTTTTTTTTCAGATCATTAAATATTTATCTTGTTCTCAGCCCAATATATAAACTTTTTTAGGTGTTAAATAATAATTTATCTGGAATTCCTGTTTGTAAGGAATATTTTCAGACACTATACTAACTAATCATTACTGAATTAGAATTTAGGGATCTAAAGTTGTCCTCCATAGAGATTACATTCACTGATATGATTTTATACTATTTTTGTGTTAATGTTATACCCATTTTTTATAAGTTTTATATGTACTAAATATGGATAATAAAGGTAACTGTATTAGATTAGATTACTAATGAAGGGGAGCAAACCTATGGATTAATCCTGAGAATGGATTTTCTCAAAAGTAATATGTTGTGTTCTGAGGAATATCATATAATTGTTCTGTGCTTGAAATACTTTGTAAAACTACTTTTATTGAGGTTAATGTTTAAGTTCTTTTATTTCTTATCTGTTGTAGATATTTGACCAAGGTCATATGGAACATTGGGAAAGGGAAGGTCAATGGAAACGTTGTTTTCTCCTTTTTTATTTGCCCCTGGTATACCAGCTGTACACACTTTTTCTAAACCAGATCCTAATGTAATGACCAGAACACTGATAACTAAAAGATTGTTGCCTTTTCATTTTAACTTTAGGTAGTAGGCTACTGATTAATTTGCTTGAGATCCTTATTTTTATTATTTCTTTAATACAAGATACCATATATTTGTTCCTTTATTAAAAGTTTTTAATTACAGGTGACATACAATATTATATTCAATTCTGGTGTATAACAGTGACAAGACATTTATAGAATATTATACTGGTTTCTTTTAAAGCTTATACAGTAACAGTTTCATTAAGTTGCCTACTTTTAGGTTCATGTGCTAAACCTTATGCCTTAAGAAAAGTAATTTGTGGATCTTTAGTTGAGCCCTATGTTCTGTATTAACAGGTTATATTACATGTTATATGCATCATAGATCGTATGTATTATGTTATTAATATTATATTACCATATTAATTTTTGGCTTATATCCATTACCGAAATATCTAATCTTGATTATAGATTTGAAAATTTGGGAGCTTGGACTGAGCTATACTGGATTTGGCAGGAAGTATCAATCTTAAGAACTTGGGAAAGTTACTGACTTTATAGTTCTAACAAGTTCCTTTTTTTTTTTAGTAACTAAAAGTTTAGGAAACGGAGAAGAACTTAATTTAAATAGTAAATGGTTCAGATAAAAGAAAGTCCTCTGCAACCCATAGATCTACATGCAAAAAAAAATAAAAGCCTGAATTTATATCATTGGCTAGTAAAAGTGTTAGATTTGGGGTTTTTGTTTGTTCATGGAGACAACAGAAATATTTTTCCAATGGCAGTACATTTACTAAAGAATACTTCACATATTTTATGCCTGCTGTTTAGTTCTGACACTTGAAAGCCAATTTAAATTCACTGTTTGTGAATGCTGAATAAGTTGCCTACCTCAGATTCCTTTTCCCCCCTACAATAAGTGTATAAAATATATCAGGAAAATTACTGAAAATTATATTATCTCAAGACAAATTTACACCTAAGTTAGGTGAAAAGAGAATCTTTTAATTAATTAAGTCCTTTCAGAGGGAAAACTCTGTGAAGTAAAAATTCCCTATCCTCCCCCCAAAAATTAAGGAAAAAATATTAAAAGACCTCTGGATGTGATAATTTCATTAATCCCATGCAAATAATTTGTTGAACTCCATTCTATATAGTCCAAATCACTGTGTAATGATAATTGTGGTAAATGCTATTAAAGAAAAGTAGGCAAGAAACAGAATCCAAGAAACAATATAAGAAGTTGTTTTAGGCAAAGGAAGCTGAGGAAGGAAGGGGCTTGTAAGTGCAGAGATAAGCTAAGACGATGAGTTTTGTGAGTAAGGGGCAGGAGATGAGGCTAAAGAAGTAGGTAAAGACCAAATGATGCTTGCCTAATCTGCAATGTGGCCACATCGCAGATGTTCAATTCTAATCTAAGAGCGTTGGGAAACCTGTGATAAATACTTAACCATGGTAATGACGTGTTCACATGTGTTTTTAAAAGATCATTATGGATGTTTTAGGTAGAATAGATTTGGAGGGAATAAGGGAAGATACGGAGACACAATAAACTTTTTGTATTATAGTTAAGCCACAGATCATGACTGCTTGGATCTAGGATACTGACAGTGGAAACAAAAGAAAAGTAGGTAGGAGGTAGATAAAATTTGTAGTAGTAATTAACTGTATATAAGGATTAAAAAAGATCATAACAGGCCAAAAATGCTTCTAGTGCAATATTTTGGATGAAAGGTGGTGCCACTTACTGAGGTGAGGAATACTAAACAAGGAACAGATTAGGGGACAAAATTGAATGTTGCTAGAATTTGTATTAAAAATGTAGTCCTGTTTTCAGCTTTAGAGTTGAAATCACCACATTGGCATGTTTTTCTCTTGATTTTTCAGCTAACATTTTAAAATATATGTCAAATATTACTCAGTTTTATGAGTCTTCTTTTATACTATAGAAGGAGGATCAAACTGAGAGCTGATGTATAGACTTTCATGCAACTTAAGCAGGGAACATCATCTCTATTAGAATTTGAGAGGGATCTATGTAACATTTATTTGGGAGGAAAACATTAACCTGTTGGCCTAGTTTCCTCGATCTATAAAATTTTAGGAACAGAATTGAATGATCTATAAAACTACTTCTAGTTTTAAGGTTCTGTGAGTTCCTTGTTTTGGGATTTTTTTCCCCCACATGTACATGAAATTTATAGTGAGCCCAGGAATACCCTCTTGAGCCAAGTTCTTGGTGTGAGCAAGAGGGTCCTTTGGGGAGGGATACATTAATTTGTTACAGCCTAAATGCACTGAACAGGACCCTAGTGGTCCAAAGGAGCACATGCAGGTACTCCTTAGAGTCTTTATTTATTTTACACGTTGGAAGCTTTTGGTTCATTTTGATTTTTATGGGGAAAATTCCCAAGTCTTAAAAATATGTAATACAATAATAATTTACAGAATGTTTTGAGAAGTCCTCTCCTTCTGCGTTAGAGTTAGTAATGTAGTTCATACTTTTCTGCTGTAGTTCCATCTGTATACTAGCTTTGGATTCACATAGGAGTATTCTTGTTGTTACTGGCATTGCATGTTCTTTAGAGTACTTTTTCTATGAAATTCAGCATGATAATAAATTCATGACTCTATTTTGTCTGTTTTCCTGCAACCCCTTCTCAGCTTTATTGAATAAAGAAGTAAAAACTAATATGCTCTTATTATCCATATTCAGGATAGGTCAACAGTAGGTTTACAGTTGCAAGTACACAAAAACAGTTTATTTTTCTATTATTATTTATTAATTATTGTTCCATACAAACAACTATAAACCTACTTTTGCCCCACCCTGTGTTTACAGAACAGACTTCAATATAGTGACAGTAGATCAAAATATATCTATTTTAAGAATGGCAACATGTTAATAGTTGTTGAAATTGGGTGATGGCTATACTGAGGTTCATTATACTATTCCTTCTACATTTGTGTATGTGTGAAATTTTCCATAGTAAAAATTAAAACAAAAAAGTTATCTTTTATTTTTTTAAAGTATTACTTTTTAAGAAAATGATTAACATTTATGATTATTTCAGTGTAAACTTTACATATAAGTGTCTTTATATTTTTTTCAGGGACAGAATGATGCTATTGAAATTGGAACAAGAAATTTTAGATTTCATTGGTAATAATGAGTAAGTCCTGACATTTAACAAGAAAAGAAGTTGTCATCACATTTATCCTTGATTTACTAAATTAGTTTTCCTTCCTACTTTTAGGTCTCCACGTAAGAAATTTCCCCCAATGACATCTTACCATAGGATGCTATTACACAGAGTAGCCGCTTACTTTGGTTTAGACCACAATGTTGATCAGAGTGGGAAGTCTGTCATAGTAAACAAAACTAGCAATACAAGAATGTAAGTATTAAGAAATGAAGGTATATGTCATGTGTATGTATAACAATATTTTATCTTTTTACAGCACCTTTCATCTAAGGTTTTCCACATTTTAGCTGGCTAATTAAGCTTCATAATAACCTTACAAGATTGGATCAAAAGTATATTTAACTTACTAGATTTAAAATGCACCAGTCTGACCCTGGCCTAGTAACTCAGTTGGTTAGAACATTGTCTGGATATGCCAAGGTTGTGGGTTCGATCTTTGGTTGGAGCACATACAAGAATCAACCAATGAATGCATAAATAAGTGGAACAGCAAATGGATGTGTATGTCCCCCCACACACACAAAATCAGCGAAAACACCAGTCTGAACTGAAATGAGGTGGATAAATTAGGACTGGTTTAAAAAACAAAAGCAAAAACCCCTGAGAGGTTATAATATCAGATATTTGATAACCATTCTCTTAACGGATTTTTAAATTAATGTAATTTAGATAGCTTTGTCCAGCCTCAGGCACATTGGGGTGTAGAAGGAATCAAATTTTTACACCATCACCTTTAATCTATCAATTTACCATTCTTTCCACCTCTCTTTCTGCTCTTTTTCTGCTACAAATCTCAAGAAGGTGAGTCTGCTGGTTAATACAGTATTAACCATAATGTTGTGTGCACTTTCTGGGCTATATATAATTTATTGAGAAATTTTTTAAGGAGTTAGGAGGAGCCATTTTCTTTAAAAAATGATAGCTTTATCCTGTTTGTAAAAAATAGAACATCAAACCTGACATTTGGGAACAAAAGGCCAATGCAGAAGCACCTAAAATTATTTCATGTAAATAACACCTCTTCTGCCTATTTGTAAAGCTGACCCTAAAACAACTAGTTGAGTTCAGCTAAAATTTATAGTTTGGTAATGATCTGCCTATCAGTAGAATTTTCTATATTAATTTCTGTGTGACAACAATGAGTTTGTGTTATTGAGCAGCAGTTAGCTTCAGATACCAAAAATAATGCTTTTTAGTTCATGATTTTTCTGCCTTCCTTAAAGCTAGACTTCTCTCAGGGTCTTATCTGTGGACCATCCAATTTGAATGATTATTTTTAATTCACTTATATCCTTTCTATTATAATGGCCTTTATCCTTATAGCTGCCATTTTGTTTACTGAAACTGAATCAATTTTATTCCATTTTAAATAGAAGGTTATGAACAAAATAGATGTATTGATGGAACCTAGTATTTTTAAATGATTGTTTCTACAACTAAAATTAAATTAATGAAGGTAAATGTCTTTGAAAAGGATCCTATCTTTGGGATTAAATTTCATCTGCAAATGTGAATCTGATCTAATTTTCCTCTGTCTGTCCCTTAGTCCTTTTTAAACTATCCCCATCAATTAGTTTTTCCCAGTTAGTTACATCATGACTAAAGTAGTATAATAACCATAACATATGAGCTGGAATGAAGGTGAATGGAACTCTAATTAATCTAACCAGTACCTTTCAACATTACTCAGAGCTGCTGGATACCTAAGCACGTGCACATTAGCAGGCATTTTGACTAACATTTCGACTGATGACTCTCTAAGGTTTTCAATACAGTGTAACCTCAGTTATTTGAATGCTGTAAATGATGTCATATAGCTTTAGGGTTCTCTTCATCAAAATTGTCAAAAGTTTAGCTAAACACTAAATGTTTATGATGTACTAAAAGAAGAATGGATCAACAGCATAATTATAACTAGACATTTTGAATCATTGAAGTTACACTGTATTCTTGGATCTTCTGCAATACGAAGAAAACCTTAGAGATCTGCTCCACATTGAATAAAAACAAACTTACCTTTTCCTCATAGGCAGATTACCCGCTCCAGCCTTGAACCAGTGGTGTTGTGGATGTCAACAACCCAGTGTCCACTGGGGTATCTCAATGGAGCGGGAAGTTGGAGATTGCAGGGCAATAAATTCAGGCACCTATAAAAAAAAGAGGTAAGACAGTCTTAAGGTTAGCTGAAATGCCTGCTAATGCTATTTGTTGTGGGAATCCAGCTGCTCTTAGAAAAGTTGCCAGGCCCTTGGTTAAACCTTCTAGTTCACTTTGGAATAAGTCTCTCACCCAAGTAAAAACTCCTTGAATAAGAAAATGTGACTTTAAATAGCTACAAAAATAGTTGCTATGAGTAAACAGGGTAATCATGTGACAGAAATAAACAACATACTGCCATTGTCAGAACTACATAGACATTCTCTCAAACTCCTAAACAAAGCAGGCTTTTTCTTACCAGTTTGGTTATAAAACTGTTTTTACTCTATATTATTCTCTTTAATTCTGTCTATAGTTTTATTTGGAGATCTGCTCTCTGTTTCACTTGTCTAGTGCATTTTAAAATAAGAGATTTGTCAGCTTAGATAATTTTCATTTTAAATCTTATTTTGTGTCATTTAATATTGAGTACTATGTATAATGAAATACCTGATCAGTTAGTGGAAAATATCATTCAAGTTTGTTTGGTTTAGAAATTTACTTTATGACATTCATAATATATTATGTGACTATATAATATATTCTTTTTTTATTTTTTTTAAATTTTATTTTAATTGTTCTTATACAGTTTTCTGTTTTTCTTAACTATATGTAAAAAAATAACTACTTGGGGGTTCAATTGGACTTTATAACCTCTCTATATGTTTTTACATATCATATATTTCAAACAAATAATTCAAATTTTCTGAGGATAATATTAAGTCACAAGAGTCTTGGATGAATTAATTTGAGGAAGTGAAATTTTACATAATTGTCATTTTCCAAGGGCCAAAACTTATGTCTGTCTTTTGGATCTGAATAGAACTTGCAACATCTCCATAGAGGAAAGACCAGTCAGCCATAAAATACAGGGTCCAGCAGAAGTAACATCTGTTTGAGGGTGGATGGTAGTAATAATAATATGGGTGTAATAACTTATAGTATTAATTTGAACATGTCACCTAAAATGTCATATGGTATGCTTCAGCATGATATTGCTATGTTACAGAATCACAGGCTTATAATTTTGTAATAAAAAAGGGGTGTTATTTGTGCCAGACCCTGTATATTAAGATTTTACAGTCATTACTTTAGCTTACAACATTAACCTCCAAAAAAGAATTTCTCTTTTGTAACTAGTTTCAAATAACAGAAAATGACGTGGACACCAGCCAGCAGGGTCCACAGCATTATGGATGAGATGAGATAAATTCATACGGACTACTGAGTCCTGTGGAGGAAAAGGGACAGCACAGCCACTCTTTCAGGATGAGAGGGCCCCAACCCTTGCCTTGACACGCTTTTATTGGCTTTCTAATAGCATACATCAAAGAAGGTTTTCATTCATTGTGCTAAGGTTTGCTTTAGATGGTTACTTTTTACAGATAGCAACTGAAAGGATGTTACTGATTACTTCTTACAGATTAACAAGAAAAAAATGTTGCAAATTCAAGGGAACGATAAGAGTAATTGGTCTGGTTACACTTCAGTCTTTGGGAGAATTAGCACAAACTTCAGGAAGTTACTTAAAGATATGCAGTAAGCATTTGCTGCTTCAGCTCAGGGTGAGGGAGTTTTAGCAAGAGCAAGTTTCAAAGCAGCCTAGGTATAATGCAGGCCTGATTTCCCATGGGAGAACCAATCCATGGGTTTGGCTCCTATAGGCCACAATGCGCCTATTGGGCTTTTCAATAGGGCTGAGCTACAATTGCCATTGCCAGGCAGATCAGTTCCCTGTAATAAAACAAAGAGGTACCTTGCTATAATTAGTAATTCTTAAGAACTTGGTTGCATTTTGAAAGTAATCTGTTAGGTTGTAGTCAGTTCAACCACAAAATAGTTGATTACTTTCAATTATATAACACCAAACTAGGTACTATAGGAGTATAATGTGATACTGTGCTATTCTTTTTTTTCTTTGTCCTAGAATTTCTTTAGTATTTGGGTCTTACATACCAGGGCTCCAACTCTGGCTCAGTCATGTACATGGACAGTTGCTTAAGCCATTTTACTATTTTAAATGCTGTTTATTAATTCATCTTCAGAATAACCTTATGAATTAGATACACTATGACTAGGGAATATAAAAGTTAAGTAACTTATGCAAGTCCCAAAGCAACTAAATTGATATAGCTGAATATTTGAGCCTGAGCAGTTTGATTCCAGAGTCTACACCATATGTCATAGGGCCTTTCATACATATCATGGGATAGTTAATGTTTTCTTAGAAGATTATTGTAAGGAGTAAATAAAATAACGTAAGTATTACACTAGCCAGGTAGCTCAGTTGGTTAGAGCAGTGTCCCAATATACCAAGGTTACAGGTTTGATCTGCAGTCAGAGCACTTACAACAAGCTACCAATGAATGCATAAATACATGGAACAACAAATCAGTGTTTCTCTCTCTCTATCTCTGTAAAAGCAATAAATTTTTTAAAAAATATATTTTTTAGAAAGAAATAACCTAGGTATCTGTTAATGACATCTGTGAGTGGTAACTTTTATCACTTCTATTAGTTTTTATAAAATGTTATTATTTACCTTTTCTGTAAATGTTGTATATTATCTTTTTTGTTCCCTTGTTTTTGTTTTTTAGTCCTGATCAGAAATTTAATGAACATATTAAGGATGATAAAGGCGAAGACTTTCAGAAACGGTATATCCTCAAGAGAGATAACTCTAGCTTCGACAAAGATGATAACCAGGTAATCTACCACAATCAGAGCATTTTTATATGTACAGGACTTATACTGACATTATTTTCCCAAGAATTAATTGTTCTCTTTTCTTTAGATAAGAATACGTTTGAAAGATGACAGAAGAAGCAAATCTATAGAAGAAAGAGAAGAGGAGTACCAGAGAGCTAGAGACCGTATATTTTCCCAAGATGTATGTATTGTTATATTTAGCTGTTCATGTAAGAATATACACTAATTGCATTGTAGGGGCTCACTCCCTCCTTAATCTGCTGGTCACATTTTAAAGCACATTTGTTAAATATCAAGTCACCTTTTAGAAATATTGAGATCTGTCTTGTTAATAATTTAATAGTATGTAAAATACTATACTGTAGCAGTTATATAAGTTTTTCAAAAGTTAGTGGCAAACTGACAGGAGGAATAATATGCTGGACTGAGTCTATACATTTTGTATTTTTTTTTCTTCCAGGCTTGAGATTTTTAGAACATTGGTCACTGTCTACAAAATCATGTATACTCTAAATGCTACTTCTTAGTGAACTTTCTTGATAAACAACTCGTTTTTTCTTTTAAAATAATGCTAATTGATTTTTTAGATTAGTATTTGTTTTCTACTTTGTAAGTGATTATATGAAACAATTCTTTTAAAAGAATAATTATTTTATGCATACCTTTGAGAAGAGAATCAGTTTGATTTTACCAATACCTGTTAAGTACCTATTCTGTGCAGTACTAGTTACTATTCAGGAATATATGAATGTATATAATTTGTGTTAACACTGCCAGTGATAGAAATTTCCTCTCTATTAAGAAAACGAAGACTAAATAACATTAAAATCTACACTATCAGTTAAGAATTTATAATATTCTTTTAACAAACTTTATCAAACACCTATGAATAGGTCCTATGCTGGGCACTGTAGAACATACCCATGGATAGTTATAATAGTTTATCCCCCAAACAGTTTATATATGGTGAATACCATCATTGGTTTTGTTTTACAGATAAGGAAACTGAGGCTCCAGGAAGCTAAGTAAAATAGCCAAAGATCATGCAGTTAGAAAATGACAGAGTTGGGATTTCAATCCAGGTCTTGTGAAATCGGAGCCTAAACAAGATGTATTTCTCTCTCGTTTGTAAGAGAGATGAGGTCTCTACCCTTAATGAGTAGCCAGACAGTAATGATATGGTGTTTGATTTGTGTAGAGACATAAAGGTTAAATGGGGACACAGCAGAGAGCACCATAAATCATAATTGAGGGATGCAAGTTAGCCTCAGGAAGGAGATTTAAAGGACTAAAGTGTTCCAAGTAGAGAATCAATATTTGCATAAGCCCAGAGATGAAGGACAGTTTGACAATGAGGAATTGAAAGCTTCAGAGTACCTTGATTATAACTAGGTGACATAGGAAAATGAGGAAAGTTTAGATTGTAGAAATAAGCAGGGGGCACCAGATGACTTGACCCTGAAAGCTAGTTAAGGTAGGTAGGCTTTTACGTAGAGTAGGAGTCAGCAAACTTTTTCTTATAAAGGGCCAGATAATAAATATTTTAGACATTTCAAGCCATAGAGTCTTTATTGCAACAACTGAAGTCTACCTTTTTCATGTAAAAGCAGCCATAAGTAGTACGTAAATAAAATGGTGTGGGTGTGCAGGTCTGGCCATAATTTAGTGACTCCTGGTAGCTGGAAAACTAGTTAGAAGACTGTAGTAATAACAGAAACAAAAATGATGGTCGCCTGACCTGGCTTCATAGCATTAGAATACCTATGTTGAGACATACCTACGTGTTCATTGCTACAGCCACAGCCTAAGTACAAGTGATCAAAATATTTGTTGAGTGAATGAGGTAGAATCTACAGACTGATGTATACCTTGAATATATAATAATAATAATGGGTTCATGTGTTTGGAAGACAATATTTTAATTTCAGATTAATTTGTACCACAAAAATGAATGGCTTCCAGATGTGTATCTGTTAAAAGTAACTATAGTGTCTTCAAGCCAAAAAAAAAAATCCATTATCATTTATTTGTGTACTTTTATCACCATGAGAATTTCTTTTTGTGAGGGGAGGGGGGGACACTTTTTAAATACTATTACACAAGATTTTTGTTGTCATCATTGGTTTACAGATGGCACTGTATATTTGACAGAAGCTCAACTTTGTATATCTATTCTTTCTTTCTAGTCCCTGTGTTCCCAAGAGAATTATATTATTGACAAAAGGTGAGGGAATTTTTAACATTTGTTTTGGTAACTGTCTGACTGATGCTAATAAAAATAAAAATATGTTATTAAAATGCCAACAGAATCCAAGATGAGGATGCTAGTAGTACTCAGCAGAGGCGCCAGCTATTTAGGTATTGTGAGCGTATACTTTCATGCCGTATTGAAAAATTAAATCAATTTTTAAAATTCTTTTTGTTTTTGTCTCTATTCACTTCAAAGATTTATTTCTGAATTACAGAGTTAATAAAGATGCTTCAGGGAGATCAACAAATAGCCACCAGAGCAGCACTGAGAATGAGTTGAAGTACTCTGAACCACGGCCCTGGAGCAGCACAGATTCAGACAGCTCTCTCCGCAACTGCAAGCCTGCTGTGACCAAAGCCAGCAGCTTCAGTGGAATTTCAGTCCTGACAAGAGGTGATAGTTCTGGAAGCAGCAAAAGCATAGGCAGGCTTTCAAAAACAGGTATAAATATCTGTCTAGGTATGTGTAGTCAAAACATTAGTTTTCAGTGTTGTCTGAGCAATTTGTTTCATATGACTTATGTAATTATCCTAAAGTATAAAATGCCTATCCTATCAGCAGTGCATTAAGCACTTCGAAGTACTTAAGAGATAATATATTTATTGGCATTACGATTCATTATCTGTATGAGCAATTTAAAAACATCAATTAAATAAGAATTCTCTATTGTGACAAATTTTGTCAGATTGACTCAATGAAATGTCATTTCTTGTTTGAGTATCCAGTGGTTGGAAATTCTTAATAGCTTATTTATAGTTGGAAGGCATGGTTACTCAACTAGGATTATTTGATAGTGATTACATTTTCAGCTAATATTGTTGTATCAGTTATTGATTGCATCTTTTGCATTTGCCATTCAAAAATGAATAAAATAGCTGAGAAGTTTTTGAAGAACTCAAGTAAAATAATCTGATGTAATTACTATGAATGAGTGGAAATTTCAATAACATCCTCATTCTCCTAGCTTATTTGCATTGAGAGTAAATAACATTTAGACTCATTACATTTTCTCTTTTTATGAACTGGTTTCAGTACTAAAAAAGCTCATGTTTCTCTTAGGATCCTTGTAGATGCTTATTTTTATCCCAAAATAAGCATGAACATCGGCAGAAGTGGCTCCCTCTTTTTAGCCTTTTTGGGTCAGCCTAAACATTTGGTGTTACAACATGAGAATATCATTTAGACACTACCAAATTAAAACATTTTAAGAACAGTACTATTTATTACCTGTATTTTTACAAAGAAAAAGAAGTACTGTTTAACTCAATAGGAAAAATTATTTTTGTATAGTTCTGGTTAATAGTCATTTTGGCATAACTTAAAATAGAAATTGTCCTTCAGAGGAAATTTGTATAGTGTATCCTATTTGTTTATTTTATTGATTAGAGATTAATTCTCCATTCCAGAGTCAATTCTTTTTCAAAACTTGATTAACTGAATATGTTATCAAAATCTTTTTTTCATTTTCTTCTTATTCACCTTTAGCCATTATACTGAAAGTCAGTGACATTTTCTATCTCTATGTAATAAAAAATGAGATCAGTTGCAGGCATGAAAGCAGTTGAAAATAAATTATGAAATTGGTTTATTAAGTACAGTGAGAAATAAATTTTAAGCTGATGCTAATATAAGTACTTGGGTATTTTTCATGCTGTTTTTGTCTCTTGATATAATAAAAAAAATTTAAAGGTAACTTTATATTAGAGGAAGATGCTATGATTATGAGATGAAAATGAAAGTCTACAATGAAACTTGACAATTGTTTCTCTTAATAGAGAATTTATCTTCTATTTTTAATTCCTACACTACTCTTAACCTTTCTGTGTTCTTACACATCAGGGGGTTTTGAAATAGGAGGTTTTGGGCAGTTGGCTGGCTGAGTTCTTTTTCCTGGGGGAAATTATGATCTGTATATTCTAGGTGTTAATCTGAAAGGTAAAATGTGTATATAACTTTGTTGCTTTGGGAATGTGGGTAATGTGCTTTTGTGACTGTCTATGGCTGGTGTTACCATAAACTTGTCAGTTGATGCTTTGGCTATGATTTCTCTGACAACTTATGTGATCAGTTTGCTGTATTAAACTTGTTTATTGTGGTGAGGGAAAGCAAACTTGTACGGTAGATGAAAAATAGCCAATGTTTTTATGTGGTAACTGCATGTTATTCAATGTGAATTTAATTGTTACATATTGAAAACCTGCGTTTATATATGAGGTTTAAAAAATCCATATTTTTCATTACTCCTCCCCCAGGTTCTGAGTCTTCTGGTAGTGTAGGGTCATCTACGGGCTCTCTTTCTCACATCCAGCAGCCTCTTCCAGGTACAGCTCTCAGCCAGTCTTCTCATGGCGCACCTGTCGTCTATCCAACTGTCAGCACTCATAGCTCTCTTTCCTTTGATGGTGGCCTAAATGGGCAAGTCGCATCTTCTAGCACTAGCTTCTTTTTGCTTCCCTTGGAAGCGGCAGGCATACCACCTGGCAGTATTCTGATCAACCCACAAACAGGTTGGTATCTCAAAAAAAGTGTTTATTTCAATTGAGATATCAGGAGTTACCTGAAAATGAAAGAATACGTGTTAAATGTAATGTCTGTGTATGTGTTGTCAGCTATTCATTTCTAACGTGTAATTAGCATTTTCTCTAGAACTTTAATAAAAACACGCTAGAAAATGTTAAAAGACATGTCAGAAAGTATTTTTCTCCTTATAACATCTTTTAGACCAAATAATGGCCTATCTCTAATTAAAAATAATTTATTTCCCAGAAATGAGACAACTAACTCTGAAAAGAGCTTTATTTGATTAAGAGTTTTATTTGTTAAAAGCTTTATTCTGGAGAAAATAATATGCATTTCATGAAGAAGGAGAAAGTTAACAGCTCTTACTCATTATATAATGAGGTGGAAAGAACCTATAAGTAATTATCCTCCTGAATATGGTAATTGTTTTCTACTGAGGAAAAGCTAAAGGAGATCTTATTAGTAAAAGAAAATATATAGTCTTTATGAATTAATATTGACAACATGTATTCTTTGCAATCAGATAATAATTTGGATATACCAAGCATTTACTATGTGTCATTTACTCTTATTAGGTGCTTTAAATACTTTATTTATAATTTTTATAACAACTCTGTTGGGTAGATTAAGTTCCCATTTACAGATAGGAAAACAAGCTCAGAGAGACACAGTCATAATACATTTTATTATGTACATTGTCAAAAAATGACTTATACAGAAAAAAATGTGATGTTTTAAAAGATCTCAAGAAGTCTTGGTCTCTCTTCAAAATAACATAGCCCAACCATTTAGTAAAATAATGAAAACAGCCTTAAAATATTTGATAATCTTCCTTAGAAATTTACAGACTTAGTTGATGTACTCAAATCAGCGTGGTAGTAGTCCCGCTAGGTAGAAACAGGTGCAAGTGTCAGGGTCTCTGAGTGTTCCTTTTGTTGTAAAGAAAACCATGGCTTGGAATTTATCGCCTTCATTTGCTCTTTTTTTTTTTTAAGATAAAGTATTCAAATATTTGTGTCTGTATAAGAATTGAATTATCATAAATAACTGACTCTTTAGAAATTCAGCTTTTCCTTAGTAACAGTTATCTATCCTCTTATCCTTCAGGTTTATTGTTTTACTGTACTTCCTATTTCCTAGAGCATGATATAAGATGAATTAATATTTCACTATCTCCTTTTTCTTTCAAAACACATTAATTAACATTTTTTTGTAACATGAAAGATTTGGTTGAGTAGGGAATAATAGAGTGAGAAACTAATCAATTTGAAATTGAATTGTATTCTTAATTTTAAATAAGTTCAAAAGTGACTTCTTTGCTTTTTGAGAACAGCATTACAACACACCCAACTTTTTCAGACAGTCCTTAAGTTACTTTTAAATGTGTTTTCAACCCTAAATCTTCCTGACCATTCTGTTTTCAAAATTACTTAGCATTCAACAAATATCCAGCATGAGTTGTTTCTAGGTATTTATGACTTATGCATAATATTGTCAGGAAACTAACTGATGAAAATAATTTGACTTTGGAGAACTTTTCCCACTTGATAGCAATGGAGCAGTGGATTCTTCTTTTCCAAACGTTATTATATATCATAAGTTTCAAAAAAAAACAGAGGGAATTTATCATGGAAGAAAGGATGTTTTAAAGGCAATGCAAGAAGCTATTATTCTAACTTCTCTTATTTTCTTGTGTATTCTTCCCATACTAAATGGGTATCATGTCAATAGTTTATTTCATGTAATCTTTTCTTTAAAAAATAAAATCTAGTGTACAGTGATAAAAAATAATAAAAGTCTGGAAGAAGTTGTCCAAATTGTTAACAGTAAGATTATGGGGGATTTATTTTCTTTTAGACCTCTATTTGTTGGTTATTTTCCAAAAAATAAAACACTATTTTTTATGGTAACAAGTTGTTTAGAATGCGCATAGAGAAAGAGAAAAATTTACTCAGTTACTTAAAATATCCCTCTGATAATTAATTAGTAAGCACTAAAAACAAGCCTCAAAATCAATATTAAACTTCTCTCTAGTTTTCTCTCATTTATTAATAAATCTCACTGGAATTAAAAAGATTATTTTAGAGAATTTAAAAATTGCTTGCAATTTCACAAAATGATACTGCCATCAAGTCACATTTGAAATTTGAAGCCATTGATCATTTTAATTTTCATTCTGTTTTCATTAGTTAAATATATGCAGGGTAGCCTATAAATTAGCTGTTTTCCATCACCTAATGGAGGCTAACTAGTAACTTTACAGTATCCCAAAGTCAAGCATTTTTTTTCTGGAAATTGAAATGTATTACAGCACTAAAGCACCACAAGCTTGTAACTAAACTCAGGAGCAAGATGTATTTCAGAATTCAGAGGTTTTCAGAAAATACTACATATTACAAAATAACTTTAGTAGATTTTGGAGCAGTACCCTTATAGTAAAACACTGCAACAGATTTTTTGAATACCTACTCGAAATGGGAAAAGTAAAGACTATTGATAGTCTCATATAAGGTCAGACTCTGCTTCCTAAGCTAGGAAAATCTTTTGGTTTTCAACTTGTGGCTTTGAAATTGTCAGTAAGGATTGTAGCATGTATTGTAAATTGTTAGTAGAATGACCTTTTTTCAAATTCTACTGTAAATGAATTTTTTCCTCCTTTTTCATTTTTTTAGGTCAGCCCTTCATAAACCCAGATGGGAGTCCAGTTGTGTATAATCCTCCTATGACTCAACCACCAGTTAGAACCCAAGTGCCTGGACCTCCACAGCCACCTCTGCCACCCCCACCACCTCAACAACAAGCAGCTAATCACATTTTCTCACAGGTGCTCATATCCGCGATTACATAATGCTAAGTCCACCTGCCTTTGCATATTTGGGACTAAATTCACCAATTGTTTTTTTATTATATTTTATTGATTATGCTATTACAGTTGTCCCATTTCTCCCCCATCACTCCCCTCTGCCCTGCATACCCCCTCCCACCCACATTCCCCCCTTTAGTTCATGTCCATGTTTCGTAAGTTCTTTAGCTTCTACTTTTCCCACACTATTCTTGCCCTCCCCCTGTCTATATTCTACCCACCGTCTATGCTACTTATTCTCTGTACCTTTTCCGCCCCCCCTCCTCCCACTCCCCTGTTGTAAACCCTCCATGTGATCTTCATTTCTGTGTTCCTGCTCCTGTTCTAGCTGTTTGCTTAGTTTGCTTTTGTTTTAGGTGTGGTGGTTAATATCTGTGAGTTTGCTGTCTTTTTACTGTCCCATTTTTTATCTTCTTTTTCTTAGATAAGTCCTTTAACATTTCATATAATAAGGGCTTGGTGATGATGAACTCCTTGAACTTGACCTTATCTGAGAAGCACTTTATCTTCCCTTCCATTCTAAATGAAAGCTTCTCTGGATAGAGCAATCTTGGATATAGGTCCTTGACTTTCATGACTTGGAATACTTCTTTCCAGCCCCTTCTTGCCTGTAAGGTCTCTTTTGAGAAATCAGCTGACAGTCTGATGGGATCTCCTTTGTAGGTGACTCTGCCTTGCTCCTTCTAGAATTCTCTCCTTCATTTTAATCTTGGCTAATGTAATGATGATGTGCCTTGGTGTGTTCCTCCTTGGGTCCAACTTCTTTGGGACTCTCTGAGCTTGCTGGACCTCCTAGAAGTCTATTTCCTTTGCCAGATTGGGGAAGTTCTCCTTTATTATTTGTTCAGATAAGTTTTCCACTTGTTGCTCTTCCTCTTCCCTTTCTGATACCCCTATAATTCAGATGTTGGGACGTTTAAAGATGTCCTGGATGTTCCTAAGCCTCTCCTCATTTTTTTGAATTCTTGTTCCTTCATTCTTTTCCGTTTGTTTCTTCCTTCTGGTCCACTGCATTGATTTGAGTCCCAGTTTTCCTCCCATCTCTATTGGTTCCCTGTGCATTTTTCTTCATTTCACTTATTGTAGCCTCCATTTATTCCTCTAATTTGCAACCAACATCAGCCAATTCTGTGAGCTTTCTAATCACCAGAGCTTTGAACTGTGCTTCTGATAGGTTGGCTACCAGTGCTATGAGCTCTGCATCTGATAGGTTGACCATCTCCTGGTCGCTCAGATGAATTAGCTCTGGGGCCGGTCTGTTCTCCCTTTTGAGCCATCCTTGGTTTTGATTTTTTTGTTTTTGTCTGGTCATGGCTGTTATGTAGTGAGGGCGGAGCCTTAGGTGTTCACCAGAGTGGGGCAGCCCAGTCACTGGGTTGTGATGCTAGATGTGGGAGCGGGGTCCGAGAGGGAACAATGGTGCTTGCTCCACTCTCTGCCAGATTTCAGTCACTTCCGCCGCTTTCCCCAAGCAAACTGGACCCCTCTGGTGTTGATTCCCGGGTAGGCGGGCCTGCGCATAGTCCAGGACCCCGTGGGTCTCCCCAGGGAACTCTCCTGTGAGGCTGGGTCTCCCTCGTGGCACCTCAGCCCCTACAAGTATTTTCAGTGGGTGCTTTTAGGCTTCACTTCCTGGCGCTGGGGCCCTGCGTCATGCAGTCTGCCTTGCTGCCCATTTTCACCTGGTCTATCTGTGCACAAATGTGTGTATGTGGTCAGCCACCTTATGCGCCCCGCTTGGCCTGCTCGTGTTAGGCAACACCACCACCTGTGCGCCTGGAGTGACTGCGCGCCCAGGACTACCACTGGCTTATCCCGCCGCCACGTGCAGACTCCGCCGCCTGCTGACTCCGCCCCTCTTACCAGCCTGGGTGAATAGTTGTCAGATTCCCGCACAATTCCATTTTCTCTCTGTCCTGGTTGGGTTTTCTTTTTTTTTTTTTTTTTTTTTTTTGGTTCTATATTTTTGTTGTCCTTAATCTTGGTTGTGAGAGGAGGCACTGCCTGTCCAGCTACGTCTCCATTTTGGCCAGAAGTCCTAAATTCACTAATTGTAATTGAAATAGCCCATGTAAGTATCTCTTAGAACTTTAATATTCTCTACCAGTGATGTCCCACTCACTGCTTGTAGGAAGAGAGGTTAATTTCAAGGGCTTTTCAGCTAATAAATACAGAATATATATTGGAAAGAAGGGAATTTTGTATCTCCTGAGACTGTGGTATTTTATCCCTATTTCACAACAGCAAGAAATGGACAAGAGGAATAAAACGAAACTAAGACTGTTCATTATCCCAGTGAGTAAAATGAGTTTTAAAATTCAATAGATGTAGCAGTTTGAAAAAACTGAGTTGAGTTTCTCAAGTTCTGCAATGTACTCTCCATCCCACCTAACCTCTGAAAAAGAGACAGAAACATCTCAAGTTAGAATTCACTAAAGCACTCAATAATATCTTAAATTTATTTAAATGTTTAGAGTTTACACATAGATTTTCACATTCAGGCTTTTCCCCTGTAGAAGTGTTACTCATCCTTGCAGAACTTGATTAGACCAGTGTGAATTCCTACTCATTTTGTCTTAAAGGTTCTGTAACATGAAAGATGGTTTCTACAATTAAGTTATACCTCTTTTTCCACGTACGAGAAAATACAGAGTAATTTCTTATGAAACAATTACAGTGATAAACTTGAGCTAGAAAAATTTTATTAGTTTTCCTCACAAGTTATATCATTTGTATTGTAGGGGTGAAGAATATATGAGCAGTTTGATAAAGTTTACAAATATTTTGAAGGTCATGAAAATAATTGTTCCTCTGGCAACTAACACTCCTAATACTGGACAAGGCAGTTTATCTTAAGTAAATGGACTTCGCCCTGGCCTGTATGGCTCAATTGGTTGGACTGTCATTCTGTAAACCGAAAGGTCACAGGTTTAATTCGTCAGGGGCACATGCCCAGGATTTGGATTCAGTCCCTGGTCAGGGCACATACAAGAGACAACCGATTGATGTTCCTCTCTCACACCAATGTTTTTCTTCCTCCTTCCCCTCTCTCTAAAATCAAATAAATACGTTATTTAATAAAATAAAGTAAACGGACTTCAAGGTTTTGATGCATTTCTAAGACCATGAATATGAATTCATATATGTAGAGGAAATCACCTAAAACTATTTCCAAGATTCCCATATTCACTTTCCAACCCCATTTGATTACGTACATTCAATTACATATTAGACTATATAAAACTCCCTCCCTGTTCTTCTTTGCCTTGGTGTCATTCAACTTGGTCCTAAAGTGTTTTTCTTTTATTTTGCTATCATGTGGTTTTTGCCGCACTGTGTATTTCACTAGGAGCTTTATAGGACTGATTTTCATTTCATTCTGTGAAAATAATGTTAGTCTGGTAGCTTCAAGAAATTCTAAGGGTTTACCTGTGGTTATATATCTTAGAAATAACTGATTTAGTTGTAAAAGACAATTCTAAATGAAGGTGTAGGCAGTTTAGTTTAGAAATGAATGCCTTTTAATGGACTGTAATTTGAAATCTTGGGGTATCCATCAAACTCCATGTCTTTTTTTTTTCCTGGCATTGCTTCAGATGTTTTTGGTAATTCATCATCGGATACAAAAATAGAGAAATGATACTCAGTAAACTGTCTTTTGCATACTGAGATAATCCATCCACAAAATTTCAAATAGCCAAACAAAATAATACTGTGATTTCCAAACCTGGGGAGGGGCTACGTTTCTTGAAACCAATCACTTTAAGTGGGTGTTGTTTTACAGCCAGTTGCAATTTAAGTAGGAAAAGGAAGTGCTAGGGCTTTTTCTTTTCTAAGTGGTATCAGAATTCCACTTCGATCAGCCAGTCTTCTTAGCCCACATTTTTCTCATTACTGCTTGACACCCTGGCAAACATTAATTCATACCCTTGGTACTGCTAGTGCTATTCTTTCTTTTATCCCAGAGCAGACTAAAGCTTTTGTTTCATCTGACACTTACATAGTAGGTTAAGTTATCTGGAAGAAAGTTACCGCTTAATGGTGGCCTGACTTAGTAACACATTGAATAGCCTGTATTTGGAAGTTCTAAAGCTACTCCACCTCATTTAGTGTGATTCGGGCTGTCATCAGTTAGCAAGCTTACTAATTTCTAGTTGAGAGGTTAGTAAAAAGCCCATGGCAACTTTATAGATCTTTTAGCTTCCCTTTTTTCTCTACTTCTATTTTAACACTAGATTTTTTGTGGGATTCTAAGCTAATAAAAGCCATTCATATTTTTAGAAACTATAGTGTTGATTTTGTGTTAAAAGTGCAACTCACTGTTTACTCACATGTTAGTTGTCATAAGAATTTCTCCTTATTTAGATTATTTCCTGGGCAATTTTATTCAGTTAGTTTATTTTGCAGTTTTAAAGTATTTTCTTTGGAAATATTCCAGAGAGAGATTCATGTATATACATTTTGACCAAAACTCAGAGTTTTCATTAGATAAAAATTACCTGGGTTCCTCCAGTGCTTGCTGACATGACTGTCTACAGGTCACTTAACTCACTGTAGCCTGCTCGCCACCTATAAAATGTATGATGGTAGTGGTTAAGCCAATATGTATATTACCCACTTTGTAACAAACTATATAAAGATTGGAAAACTCAATCAGATGTCAGTGTTAGCCTGTAGATGGCCAGCTGTATTCCATAAGATTTTGAAATGTTTAAAATATTTTGGGTTTTTTTTTTTAAACATCTGTTTTTTGAGGGCCCTATGGAAACTTTTCCGGAAATGCAGTATTCCATTAGTAAAAAAATTTTAACTAGTTTCTCAGCTCTGAATAAGCATTTTCAGCTACAAGAAAAATGTTTATCTTCTGTATATAACAGATGTGTTTGTGTGTCTGTCGTTTCTTTAAGCAGTTGTTGTTAATGGTACACCTAGTGCATTTTTCTTTAAAAAATTGCTAAAATTTGGGCACTTTGGTCCCAAAAGAGTAAGTACCTCATTGTGCCTTATCATTTAAAGGGGGTAATTAGCATAGATATTATGTAAGTTATTACTGTCTGACATTACCTGTTTCAGTGAATCTAATCTTTTTTATGAAAAAAGATCTAATTATGTACTAAATTTAAGCATATATTCTCGAAAAATTACTATGTAGAGTTTCTTCATTTAGCATTGTTTTTATTGTTTTCTGTATTAAGGATGACTTTATGAGTGTAGTTTAAGCTGTTGTCAGAAAATGTGTAACTTTCCATTTCATGCAGTTCTTCTAATATTTTGTTCTGACATTAACATTGCTCACCAACCTATTATTCCTTAGCCTGTTTGTTCTCTGCAGTCCTATTCACAACCTATTCAATACTCTACAACCACCCATCCCCGCTCCTGCCAGTCTCACCCACCCAACAATACTCTGTGGTACTATATTTCTGATTACCTCCTGCATTGTTTCTGTGGGTGGGGTATGATGAAGGCTCATGAATATGATTAATGTGATGTGATCTTTTGTGATTATTTTAAAGTCAGGGAAACATGTATACTGAAAAATGTTTCTAACCTGCATTAGGTATAAATCTCTTCCATGATATATTTGTTATATTGTGTTCTATGACAGTGATTGTATAAACCCTAATCTTTTCCTTCGTCTTCATAATGAAATAATTTGCAAGTTGACTATTCTATTCATAACATGTTTTAACTGCGTACCTCATTGAGGTCAGTGCAGCTCTCTGCAATACTAGGGTGGCAGCTTTCATCTGGGTTTAAGGTTTCTGTTCTTTTCTCAGTGCCATAGGTCCAGTAGACTTAGTACCAGTTAGTTATTAGGGTGAATTCAAGCCTTCAACTACAGAAGAAATCCTCCTAAGTAAATTTCTAAGGAAGATCATTAGATATATCTGACTATAAAATAATGGTACCTCCTTTAACCCAGTATATGCACCAAGTTCTGCCACTGCTTAAGAGCTCAGATACCCCCTGCCATGTGTTTTCTCTGTGACCTTTGGTTACTAACCACAAAAGACAGTGATGTGAAGTACCTCCTGCATACTGCCTAACATGAAATAGTCAATAAATATTGGTTTTCTTCCCTTAAAATGAGTCTCTAATAGCCTACATTTTTGCAGTTATTTCTCAAGCTGCATAACCATCACATTTTGAAATTGCTTTCCAATTTAAATTACAAGCAATATCTTAAAATCACTCTACACTTTTCAGAAACATTTATTGGCGGTAGCTTTGTTTTGAGCTGGGGGCAACCTTATTTATCACCCTTGTCTCTGAATGATTTTCAAAAATCATTTCTAGTCTGAAAAAGTGAAATTTTGCCAGCATTGAGAAGGTTGACAACTTTAAATGAATAGCGGAAAAGCCTTAAAAATGTTTTTAAAAATGGCACATCATTGGTATAGCAAAATTGAGCTTTTCCCAAGATTATTGTAATAGTGGTATACAGTTAGGGTATCTTTTTTAAATAATGGCCATATTATCTTGTAATTACAGCTGGCATATTTTTCCTTTTTGAAACTACGCATTGAGTTAAGAAAACAGCAGCCATTTGGGAGGAGTAAAATCACATTTTTTTTAACTGTATTTAATTGATTATGCTGTTACACTTACCCCAATTTTTTTCCCTTTGCACCCTCTCACCCAATACCCCCTTCCCTCCAACAATTGCCCCCTTAGTTCATGTCCATTAATCGTGCATGTAAGTTCTTTGGCTTCTCCCTTTCCTATACTATTCTTAACTTCCCCCTGTCTATTTTGTACCTATCAATTATACTCCTTGATCCCCAATTTCCCCATTCTTCCCCTTCCCCCTCCCAGCTAATAACCCTCCAAATGATCGCCATACCTATGATTCTGTTCCTGTTCTAGTTGTTTGCTTAGTTTGTTTTTGTTTTTAAGATTCAGTTGTTGATAGTTGTGAGTTATTGTCATTTTAATGTTCATAGTTTTTATCTTCTTTTTCTAAAATAAGTCCTTTTAACATTTCATGTAATAGAGGCTTGGTGATGATGAACTACTTTAGCTTTACCTTGTCTGGGAAGCACTTTATCTGCCCTTCCATTCTAAATGATAGCTTTGCTGGGAAAGAGTAATCTAGGGTGTAGGTTCTTGCTTTTTATCACTTTGAATACTTCTTGCCAGCAAAGTTTCTTTTGAGAAATCAGCTGACAATCTTATAGGAACTCCTTTATAGGTAACACTCTGCTTTTCTCTTGTTGCTTGTAAGATTCTCTCTTTATCTTTAGTCCTTAGCATTTTTAAGTATGATACGCCTTGATGTGGTCCTCTTTGGGTCCAACTTGATTGGGACTGTGTGTTTTGTGGCCTTGCTTGTCCATTTCCTTTGCCAAATTAGCGAAGTTTTCCTCTGTTATTTTTTTCAAATAGATTTCTGGTTTCTTGCTCCTTCTTTTCTCCTTCTGGCACCCCTATGATGTGAATGTTGGACCTCTTGAAGTTATACCAGAGGCTGCTTATATTATCCTCATTTTTTTTAATTCTTTTGGTTCTGATTGGTTGTTTTTTGCTTCCTTATGTTCCAAATTATTGATTTGATTCTCAGCTAGATCCACTCTAGTGTTGTTGTTGTTGTTTACTGCAAATTGTTCTTTATTTCAATTAGTGAATTGTTCTGACTGGATTTTTTTTATGCTGCTGAGAACCTCACTAAGTTCCTTGAGCATCCTTATAACCAGTGTTTTGAACTCTGCATCTGTCAGATTGCTTATCTCCATTTCGTTTAACTCTTTCTCTGCAGTTTTGATCTGTTCCTTCAATTTGGCCACATTTTTTTTTGTGTCCTTATTTTGGCAGCCTCCCTGTGTTTCTATATATTAGATAGAGCTGCTTTTGACTCCGTGTCTTGGTAGTGTTGCCTAATGTAGTAGGTGTCCTGTAGGGCCCAGTTGTACAGCCTCCCCGTCACCCAAGCTGGATATTCAAGATGTGCCCTTCATATAGGCTGAGTGCACCCTCCTCTTGTAGTTGAGCCTTAGTTGCTGTTGGCAGATCAATGGGAGGGATTTATGCAGGCTAGTCAGCTGCAAGGATTGGCTGTGAACACTCCGTGGAGGATCAGCTGTGCAGGGGCAGGTGGCAGTGCTCCAAAGTGGTCTATAGCTACGCACTGGGTGTGCTGGCCCTGGTGTTTGTTGGGTGGTGCAGACCAAGGTCAGCCTCCACTTATGTTTGTCTTGGGGCCCCCCTTCCTGAGCTATAAAGCAATCTGAGAAGGCTGTTCCTTGTGCTGAGCTTGGAGATTCCCAGGCAAGCCAAGCTATGAAAGTAGTCTGGCTACTGCTAGTGCTGGGCTGGGAGCTCACTGAGGCCAGCTGATGCTTGTTTGATAGAATTCAGGAAGCTGTGAGGCAGAGCAAAGACCAATTATTCATATGGAAAAGCAGGTTGGGTGGGCCATAAGTGGAGTGGGGCGGAGCCTCTGAGGATCTCTAAGGTGATCAAACAGTGTTAGCCAGATTGATAGAGTCTCAAATATAGCACCAGCCTGCTTGCTCCATGGCTCCAGGGGATGATGGCTCAGAAAAGGGATAATGGCCTCTGCTAATCCTGCTGCCAGACACTTCAGCCTCTCCCAGTATGCTACTGGTGCCCTTCAAGCTGCCACCCTAGTGCTGGAGCTCAGAGGGAGTGAGTCTGAGTAGGTGAGTCCATGTGTGAGATTTTTTAAGAGGAACTGCTTGGGGTTCTAACAATTTCTTCTACCAACTCAATCTCTGCTGGTTTTTGCAGCCAGAAGTTGTGGGGATTTATCTCCCTGGCACTGGAACCCTGAACTGGGGGTCCTAGTGTAGAGCTGGGAATCCTCACTACTTAGGTAATCCCTCCTGAATTTTTATTTATCACACATGGGTGAGAGACCAGCCAGTTCTGCACCTGCGCCCCTCCTACAAGTCTGGATGGGTGTGGTTTCTTTAATTTGTAGTTGTCAGACTTCCATTCAACTCAATTCCTGATGTTTCTCAATGATGTTTGGTCTGTATTTTAGTTTTAATTTTGGTGTGTCTGTGGGAAGAGGCAAGCCATGTCTGCCTGTGCCACCATCTTGACATATATTTTCAGTCATTAAGTCAGTTCCCCTTTTCAGTCCCTTATCTTTGCTATAGCCTTAATTTACTTTGCAAAAGCCATCAGACTAGAAATTGCAGACATTTCAACTTTGATCTGACAATCCATTACCACAATTCTTTAACTTTTTTTCAGTTTTCCTCTCAGCAAAATGTGGTATATATTGTTGACAGTCTAACTCCTTGAGAATAAGGAAATTATTTTAAACCCATTATTTTCATTTCAGTGATATTATCTAGACTAGTCAGAACTGTTCCTTATGTTGTTGTTGAGCCAGAAAAACATTTGTTGGGTGATGTAAATCGTAACTATCTTGGCTGGGCACTGTTGTCTGCCCACCAAGTAACAGAAGCAGTAGCAAACTGTCATTTGCCTAACATTTGATTTAAGAAAAAGACTGAAACACATTAAGGAAAAATAGAATTTATGGCTAAATTGTTTTTGAAAGATTAGAGAGAAGATCAGAATGGATGGCTTTTAATTTAATTTCTGCTAG